>MU184521.1:213606-236935 GCA_016904865.1 Pissodes strobi
CAGTAAGAAAGGGATGAGCAGTACGCCGTTACTTGGCCTACATTATTAATACGATACAGATAGTGTAAACGTCTGCAGCGTAGTAAGCAATGTATGTGGAATTTGCGCGTTATTTCGGTAACATTGTTTACTGCGGTACAGAGACCAAGCCATCTGTACCGTGGTAAAGAATGTATTTACGCTACCGGGGAGGTCATTATTAAGAGGAATTTATATCATACTATCAAATGTTGCGATTAAACTTTCTAACTCATCCAAACTGTCGATTATAAATGGGGATTTTAAATGTATCAATGAAACTAAAATAGACTGGCCATATAAAAATGTTTCTGTCTTTAAATTATTCTTTATTACAATCGCCCAAGTCATTACAGGACCAGGCGTATATTCAAGCTTACATAATATATCCCTTACTGAAAACCACCCTTCCATAACAATAAAATTTAAAAATAGTTTTAAAAACTCCTCTAAACTTTGAATGTTTTCAAAATTTTGAGCCGCTCTATACGGATATTAAACTCCTCTTTACTTTGCTCTATTGCTTGCAAAAATTCTCAAGTTCTTTATTTATTACAGTGTGCAAAAATAGTTGCTATGGCATTTTCCTTCTATCGAGGCTTTTGGGCAACACTGGATACACAATACGTGAAAGACGGCGAGTTGAAACACTGAGCTCCAGTCGTCCAGCGTGACAATCAGATGATTCAATCAAATATTAACAATGGAATAGCAATGATAAGTGTAATATTAAATAAATATTAAATCATTAGTCATCAAAATAATATGCAACAATATTATACAATGCTATCTATTAATGAAAATCACCTGGTGAATAAATCTCATAAGGCAAACAGGTTTTCAATTTTATTAAGAAAAGGTCTCTCAAAAAAAAAAGGGAGCCCAATAGTTGGGACGCCAAATTTGCAACACATTCAAAAGTAAGGATTTCAATTAAAAGGAAACCTAGCCCCGGAGAGTCGTGTTACAAATGCCCGGCCCTGGTAGCGGGGTCGTTAGAGCGTCACCAGTTCGGTCCAACTAAACTGAAAAAGCTCCGCTGGTGTTGTACAGGGTGGCTAGGCTGGCTTATTAAATCAAAAATTACTCAAGGTTAACTTAACAAGAAAACAAGAAAACACAATCTAAAATTTAAGGAACAATATATTTGCTACCAAGTCCTTTTTTTTTAAAACACCGCAACAATTTATCTGGAGTAAAATGACAAGTTAAATTTAACTAATAATTATGGTGATTGTACGGAGACCACTTCTGTTGTTAATACTCGGTACTGTATGCCTTACAACTAAATGCACTAACCACTACAAACCGAAATGACCACTTTGATGTTAACTAAGCTAATTACATATAGGTATGCGTGCGCTAATAGCTGCACCAATTTTAAATGTATCAATAATAATATGTAGCAATGATCGGCCACAATAATTAAATCAAATGACTCGATAAATTAATAAAAAGGATAAAATTAGAATAAAACTATTGAAAGCTTGGCTGTCAATGCTTGATTTATATTATAAATAGAGACAATTCGGAGCGGTTATATTACTCGATAAATGAATGAAAATGAAATAAAAATATTGATACTGTTTTAAAGCCCGACTGTCAATGCTTGATTTATATTAAAAAGAGAGATAATTCAGAGCGATTAATAATAATAAAGGAGTAAATAAACTAAAGCTTCTGTACGATACCACTTAGATCGGTCGAACTCTGGTAAAGGTGCCGGGCACCTGTTGGTACTGCTAGGGCACTGGACGAAACTAGCAGATCACTCGCCAATAAAAGGGGCCCGGAAACAGGACTTGTAGCCACGTAATCGAACTGACAGCTCGCTAGTAAAAGTGGTAGCCTGGTGGTAAAAGTTGTAGCCTGGTAGAACAAGTGGTAGCCTGGTATTTGAAGTGGTGGCCCGCTAGTAAAACCCTGAAATAACCCAGTACGCATTGGACAAAGCCGCCTTACTTTAATAAAAAACTATAACCCCCCTTGCATAAATATATTTTCTTTATAAAACAAATTCCCCCAAAAGTTATCAATGAATTTTCAATGACCATCAGCAAATAAAAGAAGTACTGAGGTACAGACAGCTTGAATATAACAAAGATAGATATGAGTCAACCCTAAAAGAAAATATAAACTTCCCCTTATGATCAATCTCAAGTTACATTAAAATAAAAATTCAGATTTGATAAAATGAAGTAGATAAGATAACGCATGGGACGCAAAGCAAATGGTGGACGAGGCACAAAAAAGGTTAACACAGATAAAGCAATTAAATCGTTAAGTTGGACAAAAAAGCTGTAGCAATAATTACCTCGTTTGTGTGTGAGAGTACAGAAGATTCGACGGTCTCGGTCTTATTCGACAAACTTGAAAGCCTCTTGAAATAAGGAAAAAAACCATCAGCATCATGGCGTCGTCCGCGTGCTTCACAAGCAATAGGGAAAAAATCCAGTACAGTATTTAGAGCCCGAAAAATCGGTCGTGTCAAAACACCAAGAGATACCACAATATATCCCCAAAGAATGGGTGGAATTAAATCACAAAACTAAATGTGGAGTCTCTGGCTGCACTCAAACAGGAAGTTTATCTTCTCGCCGGAGGGTCTAATTAGAAGAAGTCTCTTTTCGTTTCCGTCAATTTGCCTTTCTCCTTCCCCGAGATTAAAGGACTATGTCGTACAAGAAACAGTAATGGGCTTAAACATGCCAAGTGATTTCGATCCAAGGAATAATTCTAAGATAATAAACGACTAAGTTCTCGTTTATTATGATGGTAAACGACAGCGGAAGCCACAATTAATGAGCCAAAATTAAATTTTTCAAGAAATGCTAGGAAATACTCCTACGAAAATGATACACCGCTAAAAATCTAAATCCAGAGCAACAATCACGGGAGGATAGCCCATTTCTATTACTCGCAGCGAACAACCGAACATTACAAAAACTGCAGCCTGCCGTGTGAAGAGATAAATATATAAAGCAGAGGTCCCACAACGATCTAACGATCTCAGAAATGATCGACCAGTGATTGGAGTCCGGCATCCAAGGGCTTCCAAAATGTTATGAAATACTCAAACCGACAATAAAATATGAATCGACGAGTCTAATGCAGCGTAAAGGCGGGTTTTATTAACAGAATTCTTAAAAATATAAATCGGTTCGCTGGCCGTTCTACGGTAATGTAATATAAATCAAGCCAAGCTATCCTAATAACAATGTGCTTCACTTATCAACTAAAATAAATGAAGTGACAACGTGTTATAAATGAAAATACAAATAAATCGTGAACCCATACTTAGAATAGAGTTAATTTACATTAAGAAAGGCGGCAATTTCAAGCGTATTGTCAGCAAATGGAATCAATAAATTTAGAATTAATAAACCGATGAGTGCAAAATACAGCATCTTTCCTTTCTAAATGCGGCGTATAAATGAAATTCAAGAATATTTGACACTAACAAAATCGGACTGTTACAAAGGTTAAATTCAGAAGTACGCGCGATAAAATAATCAATTCTTTTACTGGGCTCCCATTCAATCCCATTCAATGGTATGCGTATGGCAAAAGAATTTGACTAGATGTGATGACGTCTGACGTCACTGCAATTTTAATATTAGGCAGTTAGTAGGTCTACTTGTAGGAGATATTGGTTTGATCGACAAATTTTGCAAATATAATATGTTTATCGACTAATTTTTAAATTAGCATTCATTGTAAAGAGATAACAGCGAAGAATTTAAGTGGGAAAATTTAAATATTCGAAAAAACAACGACATTTTAAAGTACAGAATTTAGATGGAGAAAATAAAATTTTCAACAAAAATATTAATTCATGTAGCAGCAACTAGATTTACCATTAATTCATTAATAAATGTGTGTCGTCGTCGTTTAAACAGTGCATTGGATAATAAGGATCACACTGGTATGATTCATATTAGTTGCTCGTATTACGTAATAATATTGAATAAGTAAATTTTGCCTGAATTAATTTGTTTGTTGAATTTATTATTTAAAGTCTTCCACCTAAATTATTCACTTTGTCTGTTTGTAGGAAATATTTACTTATAAAGGAATCCACAACACATATTATGTTTGCAAAATTTGTTGAACAAATCGTTACATTACACATAAGTTATTCGAGAAGTATGCCAAGTGTTTTTGCAACAAATATTTTGTTGTTTTATGTTTCTCAATAAAACAAAGGAATAAAGAGTAAAAAGGCATTCCATACATTTTTGTTAGTGTTTTTTTTTTAATCAATGAAATATTGCATTTCAGAATGGTATTTCTTAAAAGAGGGACAAGTGCTCTCCAGACCCCTCTCTAAAAACTTTTTCTCGGCCAATAAAAGTGTTGTTTCTTTATATGAATACAAGATTTTAAATAAAGAAGGTAAGAAATCTAGATCCGCGATTAAAAAACAATTAATTCATGTTTAGTATCCAATAAAGAAACGCCGCATAAAAATATAAAATCACCATTTTTCTAGAAGTCAGAATACTAACATGACTTTCAATTTGTCATATTTCTCCAAATAAATTTAGCAAATAATTAGAGAAATATTCGATAATTCTACTTTCTTTACAATATCTCAGAAATCAATGAAAGTTTTACTAAACCTGTCATTATCTCCCTATTTATTTGTGCAGTTCACACGTGGTAGAAATAAAATCTTGATAAAACTAAACTCAAAAATGACAACACCACGCGATGTTTCCAAACGGTCACCCATCCAAGTACTAACAACGCCCGTCCGTAAATTTCAAGAATTCATTTCTGAATTGTATGAAATACGTCTAGGTAGAATGGGCCAGGATAATAGGAAAAGTGTGCTTTGGGCATTATTTGGGTTAGTTTCTGTTGGTTGTGCCCTCGGAGTGTGCCTGGTATTTTATATTTTGAAATTATATTTTGTTTCATTTCAGTTTAACAATATGTAAAGCTGACAAATTATGATGATATGTGTTTAATCTCCTCCGCCTAAGGCTCTCGGACTCAAATAGCTGACACGCTAGTGTTTCTGCGACAAGTGTCTTATACCGGCATGTATATAATTTATATGAAAGTTTAGTTCGAGTTAGTTTGTTCCCCATAATAGACTACTCACTTTGATATTTAAATATATTCTACACGATACAACCGTGTGAATTATTCTCTATATGAATATTGTCAGGAATAATAAATAGTGTAGGTTTTGAGATTGACGGTAAGCTTAATTGCTTTTTGACGGTTTGCGAAATGTATTTCGTGACCCCACGCCTTGGAATATGTGCAGATTATGTAGCACCGATTCAAGTTAAAGTTCAAACTTAGGATAGGGTGACATTTACTTAGTAGTTTATGCATTTTAGTAGTTCACAATATCACCTGTTTTCTTTGGGAATTAAGCCAACGTATATTAATCGAACATCTGTCACAAACCAAGTTCAAATTAGTATTTCGTAACAATGCGTTAACTGTTATAAAATAATAGGCTTAGAGACATTATTTTACCATCCGTTTGATCTTTCAACCATTATTCCGTCCAACAATGTGCTTGTTGAGGAGACACTTAGATGAGGTGCATTCCGAAGTCAGTGCAATATCAAATATGATATTCCGAAAAATTGTAAAACTGGTGTCGTATGGGTTAATGGTGGTGTGAAAATTATTCTGTATATGAACGTCCAGTTATGTAAAAAATATTGAACGAGTCAAATTTTGCGTGAGTTATTAACAATCATATATAAAGATTTAAACTTCATCGCTAGAAATATCGAAGAGAACAGCACCTTCGCAGCAATCAGGATACAGAAGTAAAATATACCTCCATCAAGAAGTTTTGAATTTTCATCGAAAACCATTCTATTATTCCTTGATAAACGATGGTACCAATTCTTATTTGAAGGGTATGGCATGGTTAACAAGCAAACTTACAGATACTCACTAGATGAAAGTTCTCAAGAAATCTGTATAAAAAGCTTCCAATTCCCAAGCATTGCTGTTTGGTTTGGGATAAAATTTTTTCCTGTAATTGTACATATATTCTTTAAGATAAAATTAACGGTCCTGTAACAGTACCTGATTAGGTGGTGCCTTGCTATTACAGCAAGATGAAGCAACTTCTTTGAGATATGGATTTTTTATCTTTTTACCCGACTTTACGGCAACCGATTTTTTCTATGGGGATATTTCAAATCCAAAGATTTGTAAGCCACCCAGGTAGAGGAATCGAGAAGCTCAAGTGTAAATTCGTAAGGAAATCGACGGAATAGATCAAGTTTGGTTTTGTTGTGTAATGAATAATTTTGGTCTGGTATTGAGAAGATTTTATTTTTAAAACTTTGAATTAAATTAAACATATATTCATAATTCATTACAAATCCTAAAGTAGTAATTTAGTATAATAAAGTGTTTATTATGTTATATTGTATATAATTTAATAATTAAAACGCGTAGTTTATTGTGAAGAACTCTGTATTATTTATATTTTTTCTCAACCGTGTGTTGTTAATACGCCCAAGGATCAATTAGTGTCAGTATCTAAATTAATTCGTTTCACTTTGCAAATGATATATTTTTGGCTCTAATAGGACAAAACTTACATTATTATTAATATGAAGTTCTATTCCAGCTTACTCATTCTGAAATACAAATATAATATTGATGATAATATTTGCTTTATTTTCACGGATCGCTGATTCAGGAAGTGAATCTGCAGTATCTTGACGTTCCCCTCTTGATAATAACCCTGCCAGGAAGCGACTAGTGAAACTTGTCTAAACAACTTTCAGATATCTTTAAATCACTCCCCTATCATAACCGATTTTCCTACTTCCGGTTGATTCCGGAAACTTACTCTGGGTGATTAGGCAATACTCATTATAGCTGAATCGAAATTGCCTTCAATCACGAAAGCCGAATTATATTATGAATTATGTTCGCGTAACTTTCAGCATGTATATTATTATGTATGGTCAGTCATCTCTGACGCATGCTTGCCTAGTAAATCACGCTTCGTGCGATATCAATAATATATGTATACATGTGTTTTGTATGTTGATGTATGGAGAAATAAAATATTTAAGGAAATTCGTCAGGTAATTTCCAGTTACTGTTAATTTTAAAATAGATATAAAAAATATACATAAATATTACGATTTTTTGAAATGATGAGTTTTATATGTTGCCAAATAGTTAATGCATCAGTTCTACAAATTTGTCTCTCTATAAGCTGTTGATTTCCTAAATTTTCCATTTTTTAAAGTTTCCATAAAACATTAAAGCGTCCGTTAGTAGTGAAGATGCTCTTCATCTATTACTAGTTATAGAGTTAATTTTAGCAGAGCAGGGTTTTATGCTGTATACGTTAATGTATACCAATTACTAGTTGCGATTTCCCAGGATCATTGGAATGATAATGATGATAATGTCACGGCTAGCGACCATTTGTATTTTTTTAAGCTACCCTATACAACTAGCTTGCCGTCTCTACATTATTTCCGTATCAATTATCACCTATCGAGAAGATAAACACATATCATCATAATCCCGATTCATGTACCTACACGTGTACAGTGCGGCCGCCGCCGGGCCGAGAATAATAAAGAAGATGAGCTTCCAGAATATTCACGATTTATGACTGGATATAAATAGGGAACAGAACGCGTGTTGTAGTTAGTTAATCTATGAGTATTGAATTATAAACATCTATTAGTTGTAAAGCTATAAGAGTAGCTTAGTGTGTTTAATTGTATACAGTGTTAGAGAATAAAGAAAGGATTATTTTAAATTGTCAGAACTAACAGGAAAACGCAACAACATGTTGTGGACTTTTATTAATTAAGTTATTCCAATGAAGAGAAATGTTTAAATAAATTCTAAAGGTGTCTAAAGTTGTATAAATTCTAAAATAGGCAATAATTCCTAGGGGTGGTAAGGCCATTACTGAGGGGGTTGAGGTTTTTTTACACTTAATCCTATATAGTATCGAGTAAACGCATCTCATAACCTAAAGATGCATTCATTTGGACCTGATGAAATTCCAAGATATGTTTTGAGAACTTGAATTAGTGAACTGGTTATTCCATTGAAAACATATCGCAGTTTGGCTTTGACATCTGAAATATTTTCAACTATCTGGAAAAAATCTAAGATTTGCACAATTTTTTAATTAAGCAAAAAATGATACAAAGAATTATAGGGCAATTTTCATTTTTTATTATCCAACAGACATATTTAAATCTGTAATCTATTTCTATCTTAGAATTCATGTAAAATCAATTTATTCAGGTAAACAGCTCGGCTTCTTTCCTTTACGCTCAGCGATATTTAACTTGTGAGTTTTGATGCAACAGTATTAACTAACTAGATACCGAACAGGTGAATTCAATATATAGAAATTTAAGCGAAGAATTTGATCCTATGAATGTAAAATAATAATAAGAAATTGAAAATTACGGTTTAGCAGATAATTTTCTTAACTTCTTTTCTACTTATTTTAATGATCGAGAAATGTACGTAAAGTACCAATAATAATTTTAAACCGGATATATTTTATAATGGGCTAGGAGTACCTCAACGAAGCAACCTGGGTCCAGTAGTTTTTTAATTTCTTTCAACAATGTGATTCTTCTCTATGTGGATCATCTTAAGCTGTTCCATGAGGTATCTTCAACTCTTAAACGCAAAGAGATACAGCAGTGTCTGTTTGGTGCAAATTAATTGATCTAATTTCAATATTTATACTTAAATGGTAGAGTAGTGTCTTTAATCTTCAATTATGAAATTGATTCGGATAATATGGCTCGGCATACAGAAATGATTGGCATTTTTCTTGGTATTAATTTCTTTATGGGGAACCACAGTCTGCCTAGCTATAAACACTATTGGTCATCAGCCTGAGACTTAGGTGTGCACAGTAATTTCAGCAATGTCAAGAAACCGTTGGACCATTTTATAGTAAGCATCAACCATCAGTCGACGAATATAACTGGTGTGATATTGTCAAAGAGGATTATTGGGATGCCTCCCATCACGTGTTGCAGAGTATATTTGGTTGTGGTGATCCTCTTTGCTCTTTCAGGTTACGTAGCTCAGATGGAAATGGAGAGATTGATAACTCGCTGACTTCGAAACAAATGTACGTATATTGATGCACAGGTTTAGTATAAATTGATGCATGCACCTATGTTGATAACCATGTTTAAATATAATTTACTAGAAGAGTGAGAAGCGTATGACCATTCGCTGAGAACTGCTTGGGCGCGACATATTTGGTTGCCTTGAGGCAACTTGAGGTTCCCTTGTTACAGGTTAATTAGTCGTTCAATCAACTTTCGGTAAAATTCAGTTAGTTTAAATATATTTTGGTTATTTTCCACTTTTTGCTCATTGCATCCCTTATTGTTTTCCTCACGCTACGCCACTGGTTATTTTAGGCTTATTTGAATACTTTATTATCGTCATCATCTTATGGTTCTTTTGTTTATTATATGTTTACATGATTCTGTATTTTCTATAGTCATATTGAGCATTTCTGCTGTTTATGTAAATTTTGAAATATTAAATGATTAGACCATTGCATTGTATTTATTTTTGCAAAATTTGGTTAAATTTTGGTAATATATTTTATTCTATTTTTTGTAAACTACATATGTAATAATTGATTTGCCAATGCATAAATAATATGTATTTGTTTTTACAAATGGCCAAATAAAGAGTTTGAGTTTGAGAGTTTGAGTTTGACCCGGTTCCGGTACGTTATAAGCAATTTTAATGTGTTTGATTAGTTTTGGTTAGTCGCCAAAATTCGGTTACTTTAGGTTAGTTTTAACTTAACATTTGTAATCTGTTCTGATAAGCTTTAGCCCGTTTTGGTGCTTTTAGTTACTTTTGGTTAGTTTTGGTTACTTTCAGTTAGTTCCAAATTATTTTAGTTACTTGAACCGGTTCCGATACGTTATAATGAAATTTAATGTTTGTGGCTTGTGTTCGTTAGTTGCCAAAATCCGGCTCGTTTTGGTTAAATTTAACTTACTTTAATTTTTGTAACCTGTTCCGATAGGTTTTAGCCCGTTTTGGCGCTTATGGTTAGTTTTGGTTAGTGGTCCAATCAACTTTCTTTTAGTTTCAGTTAGTCCCAATTTATTTTAGTTATTTGAACCGGTTTCGACACGTTATAATTTATAATAAAATTTAATGTTTTCGGGTAGTTTTGTTAGTCGTCAAAATTCGATTCGTTTTGATTAGTTTTCTTACTTTAATTTTTGTAACGTGTTCTGATACGTTTTAGCCCGTTTTGCTGCATTTGGTTAGTTTTGGTTAGTCGTTCAATAAACTTTCGGTTAGTTTCAGTTAGTTCCAATTTATTTTTATCATTTGAACCGATTCCGATAAGTTATAATCAAATTTAGGTTTAAATAAACAAACTAACACGATCTCTCACTCGTATGACGTCATGAATGTGGCAAATGAAGCAAAAACTTTTTCACGATTTGAGGCACTATACTAGGAAAACCGAAACATTTTCAATGTTCAAATGCATTTTTAGATTGTCAAACATGCAGAATTGATTGGTTAAAACAAAAGTTCCGATATTGTAATAATAAAAAAAGTTCCCAAATGTGGATTTAAATAAGATTTAACTATAACATTGTATCTGCCAATTTTCAGATTTAATTAAATTTCGTGCTCATTCGATTCTAGATTATGCAATAATTTTGGAAATAAGTGTGCTGGAATGTGCATTAAACGACATTTATACATACCTCTCAGGGTCGCGGGGTAATTTAAATAATGATTTTCGCCACTGCTTCTAGTAGAACAATTATTCAAATAAAGGCACTTATAACCAGGCATTTTTAAGAAAAATAAAATAAAGATTAATTACTTTTCGTAACGCTCTCGGACTAAACTAAAAGACTCACGTAGCTCGCGTTTAGAATCGCACTAGAGCTTGCCCTGACTATTTCTTGGGATGGTTGGCCATCCCAAGGAGGCGGAGCTTTAAATGAATTCTTGTTTCCTGCGTTAGGCGGGAGGTTTCGCATCTGGTGTGAGTTTATCTGGTCCAAAGTTATCCAGAGCTAAGGCGAATCTCATGCAGTGGCTCTCGATATATCCATTACATGACGGATTGTTAAGCAAATTGACAGCATAAGGACTACCACCAGCACTGCTTCTAAGGCTTGATGGACATCTTTCGGAGGAATTTAAAATTAATGCCGGAGTTCTCCGAGGATTATCTCTCATGCTGTTCTTGCTCTCTATTACCGATCGATCAGACAGGACAAACAATTTTATTTATAGCTTTATAGCCGACAGACCTCTTATGCCCTCATTCATCTCTCAGACTCCAAACACCGCAGGATCTGACTTATCAATGACCGGATAAACACTCACTCTAGCCTCATTCATAAGCTTGCTGGACGTCGACGTAGAAAACAACTAACCCAACTAACTCAACTAACTCAAACTACAACTTGTAGATGACCCAAAGTTTACTAAAGACCTTGATAGCGTTGAACACCGACGAAAAGTGTCTGACCTATATCTTTGCTATCAATACTACTACGGATGATGTTTGAACGAGCTGGCACTTGATGATTCCGCCCAGAGTTGTGTCAAACAGAAACACCCATCAGATACAAGCTGCTCATCAATATTCGATTTAGTTGCGAACACTTAGGACGTCACTGTTAAGGTGCGCGTCCACTTGTTGGTCCCACTTACCCGCATCGGATCGCATTGGCTCGACTGACTGGGTGACTGTCTAGATTAGTAATTTTGATTTGTTGGTAGAACAATGAGTTCTTCTGAAGAAGAAATAGTGTTGATCCCTACTTTATTAGCAGATGAAGAAGAAAAAGCATGAACTAAATGCAGACGACGGATGGCGTCATAGATTCTGGGTGCATAATATATGTAGAAAACGAAAACAATAGGGCGAATTTCATACATTGTTCCCTGACTTAGTAGAAGCAAAAAGTGTTATGCCTATTTTAGAATCGGCTACACCAAATTTATGTCGCTTCTACATATAATCCGACCAATGTTGCAGATGAAATATACAAAATTTTTAGACAACCAATAGGACCCATGGAGAGACTAGCAATTACAATAAGGTATGAGGTGCTTTCTAAAGCTGCAAATAATAACAACTTTAGTAGCAATTTTTATCTTTATTTTCTACCTCTTGTTGCAATGTCATATTAATAGGAAAAACAAATTTTTTATATAGGCCTGTAAGACTCTGCGTCCGTTTCGATGCTCGAATTATCATCGAAATTGTATCCAACTAATTGCTGATTTGCTGGTATACTGTGCAAAGGTTGCCATGTAACGAAACTTTGCGGTTGTTCTGAAAATATTCTGTTTGAAGTTTGCAGAGTGCTGCTATACACATTTGATCGGGGGATCTGTTACGATGGAACGTGAGTGGATTGAAAAGATTGTCTATTTGGCAATGGCGAAGGGCTTTATGAAGACTTGGACATTGCAATACGAGATTCCACATCATTAACCAACTGGAAATCTTTTTTGTTTTAATTTCAACCTGTTCCATAATAGGGAACTGTAGTTGCCATTGGTAAAAAAAACTTGTAATAATATCTTCTTCTGGTACCAAACGTCTTTTTTAGAATCCAAATAGTATTGTAGCACATATGCGGCACTAGGGTTTTCCACTGAACAGTTGCCACTGCTAGAACCACGTATTCCTTCAACGTGTCTTTTATTATTTGTGGATGATGGTGTGACCTTGCTGTTATCAAGGGAACTGGAATTCAATAATTGTTCATGATTTTCTGAATCACCACTTCTGAGTCTTCGTTACTCTCTATAACACTCTGTGGGGAAGAAATATTTTAAGATCTGTCTTCTTCGTAATTTATATACGGCTGTAGAAATTTTAGTTCCCCATCAAATTTCGGTTTATTTAAATTTGAAACTTCTTGCCCACTTTTCGTGACATGTAGTCGCAATGCATTTTGTAGCTGTCGCGAATTCTAGACCATCTTTCTCGGCAAGCAACACCTGCAATACAAAACCCGTCTAAGATACCTACATACATATTTATCATGATAATGAAAATATGAACATTCTTAGTGTATTAATTAGGTTATTAGCAATCACAAAAATTATATAATTATTTAGGTTTCTAGCAGCTGGAAATCCATATCAATCGCTGGCGTTCAGTTATCGCATAGGGGAGAAAACCATCCGTCAAATCGTATATTCTCCTTGCAAAGCAAATTTGGAAATTATTGCAACCAATTGTAATGCCGTAACCTACTAAAGAAATCTGGACAGATATAGAAAAAATTTTTTTTGAAAAGTGGAACTTTCCAAATTTAATTGGAGTTATCGATGGAAAACATATCCATATTCGTATACCGCCAAAAAGTGGATTAAATTTTTTTGTTACAAAAATATGTTCAGTGTTGTACTTTTAGCACTAGTTGACCCTAACTGCAAATTTATTGCAGTTGATGTGGGCGCTTTAGTAATTAAAATATTAGCTATATCTATTGTATTGTTTAACTGGTTTTTAGTTTTTCCAAAACTTCAAGTTTTGGAAAAACTAAAAACCAGTTAAAAAAAACAGGGGAAAATCAGTGATGTACATAAAGAAATTGCTTAGAAACATTAAAATAGGTCACCATTTTTTCTTTCTCGTCTGAATAAAGCAAAAGTTACATGCTCTATAAACTTATTTTCAGAAATAAGATCACACAAAAGTAATTAAAATATTCCTTTTACTCAAGCGGCAAATCCTCAAAAACCTGGCCGTCTTAAATATCCATAATGCTTGGTAATTTTTGAAGTAAAAACTTCTTTAAGCGCGTTTTGCGTTTTTTCCTGGAAATTGAATTCAGTAAAACTGTCACGCGTCACGCTCGGAGCCGTCACGCTCGAATATGTATAGGTAGAGGTCTGAAATTTTAAGGAGATGTAGCCGGGAAAAAAGATGATCCTGGACGAAAAATGGATCCCGTACCGCACCCCTCCTCCGCCCGGCTTGGCCAGGGGATGGGGGAGAAGGTCGGGGGAGACCACGGCTCTAATTTAAGGGGGATATTGGGGGAATAACCGTTTTTCGCACGTATCTCTGCACCGAAGGCTCGGATCGAAATTCTGACAAACGATGACCCCGCTTCTTGAAGTTTTCACTTCTAGGCCTAAAAATAAAAAATATATTAAAAAACATTGTGTGTGCCTAAGACCACACGATGGAAGTGAAAACTTCAACAAGCGGGCTCATCGTGTAAATTAAGAAATTCCGGTTAAATTTAACCTCTGGTTAAATCAAAAATTAGTTTCAAACGATAGCTTATGAAAAGCCAAGCTAGGAAAGTGGAAACTATTTTGCTCTATCATTAGCCATTTAGATTTTACAGGCTGTCAAACTTGGTAAATGGTCGATTTTCAACTGTCAATATTTCAAAAACAGTAACAGATAGGTAGGCATAGGAAGGACATTATTTATGAAATATGTCTAGAATTCTCCGCAAAATCCAAATATGCAATAATATATAGGGTGTTCCATTTAAAAAAATATAATTTTGTTTAATCTCGCATTTATGGGACATCCTGTATACAACAGTGCTATGCCATAAAAAACTTCACTTCATCCCCTTTATTTTTTGTATTGAACGTTTTTTCTAAAATGTCAGTTGAGAAACTTAAAGGGGGGGTCCATTTATAGTGAAATACCCGGTACTCCTTCCACCTCTTCAGCTTATCTTGATCGTTTAGAATGAGTTTATCATCCTTATCCATGAGGTTGTTTGTTATTTTGTTGTGGAGCCCGGCTTACTTTTCTATACATGTCGTGTTTACTTTGTATTTCCTCTATTTCAGCACACCTGTCTTCATACCACGTCTCTTTTGCGGCCCGTATGTTCTTTCGTATTTCGGTATTAGCTTTCTTGTATCTTTGGCGTCTTTGTTTTTTACATTTTCGCCTCTCATCTATTAGACCCAATATTTCATCCGTCATCCATTGCTGCGTTTTCTGATTGTGTTTAGTATAAGCTTTTTGTCCTGATTCCAATGGTCTTCAATGTTGATATGCTGTTGCGCTCCTCCAAAATTTCTTTCCAGCTAATTTGAAGGATTGCCTAGGCTGCTTTCCCTTTTTCAACTTCAGTTTAAGAACGCCAAGTAGCAGATTATGGTCGGATGAAATATCAGCGCGCGGGAATGTTTTAACTGATTTAACTGCGTTACGGTACCGATTATGAATTGTGATATAATCAATTTGATTCCTTATGATGTTATTAGGAGTATGTGGTGGAGAGGTCCAAGCGTACAGTCGTCGTCGTGGTAGTTTAAAGAAGATATTAATTACGGACTGTTCCTTGCAAAATTCAACAAGACGGTCTCCTCTGTCGTTTCTTTCAACGAGAAAATCTCCGACAATATTCGCTTCTCTTCCCTGTACAATCGTGGCGTTTAAATTTTCCATTATGATGGTGATGTCCTTCCCATTGAGTTGATCGGTGACGCTTTTTAGCCCTGCATAGAAGTTCTCTAGGACCTCTTGTTGCAATGTCATATTAATGCTGCTTTCAGTTGTGGGCGCATATACTTGAACGAGATTGGTGTTAACCGGTTTTGAGTTCAGTTGGATCATTATGAGTCTATCTTATACATTGCATACAGACTTAATGCATTTGTTGACTACTTTCGAACGATGAAGCCTACGTCATTCCGATGGTAGTTGCAGTCTTCTCCTGAATAGTATACGCTGCATTCATCGATGCTGAAATTTCCAGAGCCGAACAATCGCATCTCGCTGATGCCGAGTATTGGTATATGCCGGCGTTTCATTTCTCTTATTGCATTATGTACTTTTCCAGGTTCGTAGAAACTTCGTAAGGCAGATTTCGCATCAAGTTTACATTGGCTGGTCTTATTTTGTTCGTCTCGGTATTTGTTGGTTCATACATACATCGTTTTCAATACTAAACCCCCTCCCCCCCCCCCCAAATCCGGATTGCCGGAATTAATTTTGGTATTGACTGCCATGTTGGTATTTACTAGAGATTTGTAATCAGGTGGTTTTCCCGTGCCCTTCCTGATGATCCTGCCCGTTCAAACAACTCTTCCGCCTTTGAGGCCGATTTTTCGTCCGCAGGACCAGAACCTGAATTAAGGTTGCTTGCTTATACCGGCGCGTACTCGGTTTGTCTGTAACCCTAGACATCCGGAGCCAGATGAACCCAGGTTTTTTTACAAGGCGTTACTCCTTTCCCTCCTCATTCTTCCTCCGGGCTTGGGACAGGCATGGCTTCTCCTTACTACTTTGAGATGGCCCTTAACGATTCATGTAGTCTGTCTTGCTCTATGTTTTTATATAGTGGATATTACGATTTTAAATTTGTATTTTCTCCATTTATTGCCAATAAAGTCTTTGGTTACTATGCACTTATACGCTATACACATAGTTTTTTATAAGGTTTTGTATAGTTTGGCTATTTTTTCTTTTTATTGTATGTTTATATTTGTGTTTTTATATGTTTTGTATGTTTTATACTCTAGCTCTAGCTTTGTCTACAAATTCTGATTTTTTTTTACAATAAAGCATTCTTATTATTCTATTAAATACATTACCTTTGTATAACCTAACATATTTGCAAGGATATTGTTTGAAAATAGTTTTTTACGCAAAATAAGAGTACGAGAATATTTCAATAAAAAGAAAATGTGTTGTTAAAAACCGCCAAGAAAGAAAGTTGAAGAATTCGATTTTTAATACAAATAAAAGGCATTCGACCATACATAGCTATCTCACATATCAAAGGAAGTAATATTCCCGAAATTGTTCTGCAATACTGCAAGGGTCCGGGGTTAGGAAACATCCATTTGCGAGATTCTCTAAAACGGCCATCGGTCAGCGCACTGGACCCGGTATGCTCTTGAGGATTCTCCCCATATAATGCCCAAATTGATTGCTCTACGCGTTACGACACAATCGCTTTTATACATTTATATATTATGTACAACTGTGCACTTTTATTTCATTTAACGAGTTTTCCTGTATGTTTTACATGGAATTTCGGTATCTGGGGATATAAAATAAAGGGTGATTTGTCGACTGCGACTAAATAAAATATTTATTTGAAAGAATCGAATGAAAACAATATTTTCGTAGGATGCTACAATGCTTTTAAACATGTACTCTATTTTTATAAATACAAGGCGGCAAAAATGGGTAATAGGCTAGCACAATATGGTGTAAGTTCATATATAATAATTAAAAGTAATATGCCTTAATAAATTATTTTAGGTCTGCAGATTTTGAAGGAGTTCTATGTGAGGAATTGTTTTCATAAAAAATCAAATGGTTATGTTCTTCGAAATAATAAATCAGACTCCGCAAAACATTCGGAGAAGATATTTGAATGCCATCTGGCCGAACCGCAGATCTCTTGTGAGAAGTAAACATCAGGATCCTTAACATGAGTGCTATCAGCCTGCAAAGGAAATGTAGTACCCTGATCAATAAAGACATTGATGTGAAATGAGTTGATTCCAATGAGAGTAGAATACAGTTAAAATTGGGCTTTTAATTCATCATAAATATAGCATTTTGTCACCAGTTCAAGCAAATATCATGGAATGGAATAATTAGGCAAATCTATCGATATTATATAGATGTGCTAATGGCTCAGTAAACAGTCGCATCTTATAATACCATATCAAACTAGGAATCACTGAGAGTTTATGGTCGGATAGCAAATGAGTTATATCTGGCGATTCCTTTAGTACGACTCCACGTGCCCTAATAAAAATATGCCTAAAATAAACAGAGGTGTTTTTTTTTTACAGTAGTAACCATTGCTGGTGAGCACCGTTACATGTTCGGTAATACGAATCTGATGTTACATTGTTACAATTCGAATGAAATGAATCTGTTTCGGATAATTGCCCATAAATTATTTAAAGCATTTTGTGGGATTTCTTCTCACATATGGGTATAGTTATCTATCTGCTTGAGAAAGTTTAGTGATTGTAATGTAACTTTATTGCCTGTAGTCGCAAATCTCACAATTGGGAATTAAAGAGCTCATCAGTATGTCGCGGCGTATTTGTTCGCCTGGATACGTGCAGTGAAATATTGAAATGTAATTCGATTAGTTTGATTATACCATATAAAGCCTATATTATTCTTTAAAAATGATGGCATTTTTCTGGATTTTATTATTGTATGTTGAAGAGAAGATACGTTACTTTATCATATTGTGTAAGCATATTAAGGTTTAAACTCTTCATAAAACCGTAGTTGGTTAAGTATTATGTGAAAGTCACTTAGGATGTTGGAACAAAATTAAGGAAAATAATAATACGCTGTATATAGTGAAACAGAAAATATATCCATAAGATTAGAAGCTGTATATGGAAGAACAGACAATGTAGTACATAAAAGAATTTAAGAGGACAACTGAGTCTAGAGTTAATCCTGTAAATATGTGTTAAACTATAGGAGCGTAAACGGTATTGAGAAAACTAATAAACTGTGTCTACAGGCCCTATATATGAAGATAAATAGTTGAAGCAGTGAAGAAGTAAATGGACAAGTTGCATGATTATAGTGTAACAGTTTAAGTTCCTGATGTTTTTTTGGAAATATTCCAAGTTGCCGGATAGGTCGCGAGTTTATTTTATTGGTTAGTAAGGATTTTTTCTTGGGCGCCAGAAATTCCTCAACTCTCAAAGAACTGTCAAGTATCACCAATAAAAGCTTAAAAGCTAACAAAAATCACTTGATAGACGTTGAGAACTGCAGAATCTCGTTCTTGCCGGAAATAAAAAATGTTCTTAAAAACAAATTTACAATAATTTTATTTCAATAAATATTATTAAAATTAACAATCCAAATTATAACTTTGTTGAACAGAGTTGAAGAATTAAATTGATGTTAGAAAAAAAAACAATTAAGATATTAATTTTTGAAATTAGTCAAAACCAAAAAAAATTCTGTTCCAGCAGTGATTTATTACGTTTGCAAATAAAATACTTAGCTTAGACGCTCAACCCTGGTTGGACACACTTCTCTTCACCTCGTTCCCTTTTTCTCCAATTGCCTGTTATTTGTTAGGTCTTTATGGGTAAGGATAACATCAGAGGGCATAAACGTCTTATAGAGCTGATACGTCTAATGCTGCAATGGTACACTCGGTTGGTGCTTGATTATCAATCCAAGCTCTTTGACCAATTTCCGTGAAAATATGCAAACAGAAAATACTTGTTTTAGACCAGAATGTTGGTTGATATTAAACAAAGAAAATGAACAATAATGAACAGTAATTGAAACAATCTCATCAAAATATTTCAAACTCTTTTACTTAAAAATTAAATCTACGATCAAAAATTACAAGATTTGTAAATGAAGGATTAAACTATGATTAAAAGAAAAAACAAGATTCATCAATGAATCTGATAACACTATGTTCCGGAATACAAGATCATTAATGAATGATTAAACTATGTTTAAAAATACAAAATTCGTCAATGAATCTGATACTCAAGTCTACTAAAAAAAAATAATGACTAAATTTAACTTAAGCACACTTTTAAATAAGTGCCAAATAAATGAAAAGTCCCCAAAAAAAGTTTATTTAAAAGAGAGGTTCTAAAAAATAAGCTAAATACTAGTCAAAAATGGATAGAAATATGATTACTTCAAAATTACAAATTAATAAATATGCAAATTCTTCCTAAGTCAAATTTATGCGATAAGAAAACTGTATGTGCTAAGATCACAATACAATTTGATCGACATTTCACATTATGTCACCGTTCTCCCATTTCATTCGTCAAAGTGAGCATTACGAGCCGCAAGCAAAAATGAATCGAGCAAATTTAGCTACGAGTTTAGCAAGGAGCTAAGTTTGCAAAGATGAAAGTTATAAATTTACCGTCGACTGTCGGTAGAGAGAAGAAATAAAAATCCAAGGTGAGTTCTCAAAGAAATTCAATAATATATTTCATGAATTAGAAATAACAAAAGAGACAACTCACCTTAGACTTTCAGAAAATGGGATATCCTATTCTCTCCACTGGCAGTAAACTCAAGGTCTATTGGCTATTGGCTACCCATCCGGTTCTTTCCAAAATTTGGCACAGCCTTTGTTAATAAATTAACCTTGAAAGTGGTGGATTGGAGCCAGGAATTAGCTAAAAACATAAAAGACCAACAGAACTCGGTTATAAAGTAAGGTTAGTTAAAAATTCTCCTTGCCAACTTCAACTACGCAGTTAAATCTTCCTGTAAAAGTTAACGAAATTTACAATAAATATAATAAAATGGATTGAGTAGAGGGTCCACTAAGATCATTTATCCAACAATACTCTACAAAAAGCCCAAGATGGCCCGGAACAATGATGAATACGATTTCTAAATCTAGATTAGAAATCTATCATAAATTAAAGTATTGTCGTCTAAATCATTAATTGAAAATCCCTCTAGAACCTGAAAATTGTCTTTAAGACACTCCTAAAACAAAAGAAATTAATTTGTTCAGTTAAAAGCGGAATGTGCAAAAAAAACCAAATCACATTCGACCAAAAATAAAAATGGTTCTCACCTTGACGACGTGAAATTGGAGACCAAAGCAACGTTCGCCGTTCGATTTTAGAACCGGTCCAAATCGCATTCAAAGGAGTAGGAGGGAGACCATCAATTCAAATCACGATATTAATATCGCCCTCTATTCAAAGGCCAGTATAATAAAAATATTTTTATAGAAAACGACGTAAAACTAATACGCCTATAATTCTAATGATAGCTCCACCTATGTACAAAAGATCTAACTTCTAGCGAAATCCTACCTAGGTACCGAAACCAAATCGCATGTATATTTGCATAAAAATCACTTTGCAATATAAAAATCTTAAAACCTGAAAAAGCATGTAACGAATTATTTCGTTACACACCCCCTCAACCCGGTAAGAAAAGTTTGAAAACTTGTTTGAAAACTTTTCGTAAAACTTAGAGAAGTAGGGAAATTGAAACTTGAATTAAAAATTTAGAAAAATTCCTATCATTATTAACCAAAACATACCCGTACTAAACAACAGATACTCCAAAAAAAACTTAATTTTGTTAGGTCACTCACAAGTGCTTATTAAAAGCCTAACACAAACTAAAAACTTTGCTAGGTCACTTCTAAGTGCGGATCAAAAGCCTAACACAAACTAAATGAATGCCAAAAACCAAGTAGATCTGCTAAGTCACTTTTTATTTTTATATATTTTTATTATATTTTTTTTTTATAAAGTGCGCTCCATAGCTTAGCACCATCTATAAGAAAACTGTAAACCAAAAAATTCAAGAACTTTCGACTAAGTTACTTCTCAAGTTCAAAGTTAATCACAACCTTCACCCAAATATCAAGAAAAATTTTAAATGCATCATAAGCAAAAACAAAAAGGCCAAAGCCTAAGAATTAGCCAGTGTGGATACCACCACAAACTACGCTAAATCTGATTTCAGATGACACCACAAATCCGTATGATCGTAGAGCACCCCCGATAGAAATGAGAAAGTATCCTGATCATTTAAAATGGGCAAAGCACTGAGAGACTTACGTCAGTTGGAAGAAGCACCCAAGTTGGTATTGCGTAGACATCCTATATCTTCGGAGCAACCTCGTATACCAACCTCAATCGAAATGAATCAGGAATCCTTGCTCAAAACTCGTAGAGCGTCCAAAACCACACAAACCAGTAATGTCCCCTGAAAAGTGGTACAAAACAAAAAACCTAAAGATTCATGATAATATTAATAAAAATTGTAACCCAAATAACCACTAACATAAGGGAGTAGAATATAGCTTCCACCAGGCTGAAATTTAAAGAAACTAAACCTAAAGCGAAACATTATGCGGGTGTTCCAGTAAGTGGCACAGCCTCTTTGTCTCCCAGAATAACAAAGTATGCGGTTGTGGAGTTTGCAAGGACACAGTAGTGAGCCCCAGCTATGTGGAATGGTGTTTTAAACGCACTCCGCCAAGCACTCACCCCCCATGAACCCACTCTCCACCCAGGTGAGGTAACTATAAAAGTTGTACAAAGGGTTCTGAGACCAAAGAAGCTCCCAACACTTCCCAGCCGACTAATAAAAATTAGAAAACTTAACCTATATATTGGGAGATACCCAAAAAGTCATTATCAGGAAAAATATATAGATATAGCTAACTATATCCATCCATGACAAAATCCAATAGGATGTGCCAACATACAACTCAAGATGACGTAAGATACGATGCTTTATCGAAAGATAAGGCAAAGTAAAGAAAATCTAGATATAAATAATTATATCTATCGAAGTCAAAATTAAGTAGTATATGTAAGCACCAACGGAAAGATAACATAGGGCGAGATAAATGGCTATAGATAACTACATCCCTCAAAGTCAAAATCGGTATAATGTGTCAACGCAAAACTGAATATGACATAAGATACAATACGTTAACGCCAATGGCAAGATAACGCAAAGTAAAAAAAATATAGATATAAATGATTATATCTCTCGAAGTCAAAATCTAGTTAGATGCGTGAGCACAAAGGCAAAATTACACATGGTACCAAACGTTAATCCAAACAGCAAGATAACTCAAAGTACCATAAATAGACAAAGATAATTACATCCATCAAAACCAAAAAAGTAACATACGTTAACGCAAACAGCAAGATAACGTATATACCGTACAACAAATGGATATAAACAATTATCTTCATCATACTCAAAATCAAATCATACACAGCCAAGCAACCGACAAGACATTCATGTATCAAACTCAAAATCATAACATACACAGTCAAGCACACGGCAAGGCATCCATGTATCAAACTCAAAATAGGTATGGACAATCATCTCCAAAAACGTCAAAACCAGATAATACCTTACCAAGCAAACAGCCAGATAAGTGCACAAGTAGGTAAAGTATGACAATAGATGCAGGATTTGTCCCAAAAAGTCAAAATCAGATAAGTTACTCCATAACCTTATGTGTCTGTACCATTCCAGTACCTGAAATACACAGAATTTTCCAAAACCCAAAAATTTTAAGTACAGATATACAAAACCACCAAAGATTTTATCTCTGTGATCAAAAACACAAGGATACGAAGAGATGTTGATAAAATGTTATAATATTCTCAAAATATGACAATAAAAATATACCATACACTCAAATTTATTATATAACACTAGATATACAACAATAGATTCAAAAGTCACAATTAAGTAATTTTGAGTGTAGGTGTCTGACCTAGATATTTGTCAGACTATTCTGGAAACTGAAATACACAGAATTTA
>MU184522.1:0-15066 GCA_016904865.1 Pissodes strobi
TTTTTTTTGGAATATCAATGCGTAATGTTTTTGTGGTAAGTAAGTATATTTATTTGCCTGAAATTTGAAGATGGGAAAATGGGTCAGGATCGGAGACTTTGCAGACACTGGACCTAGAAATATGAGCCAGGATCGGAGAATTTGTAGACACTGGAGCTTGGAAAATGGGTCCGAATCGGAGAATTTGCAGTATAAATGCCTCCAAACATATCAATAAAAATTATCGAATTTAATTTTGAAATGTGTGAAAAGTAAAAATCAAGAAAATCAATCTCTGATATTGACTTCTTATCCAACTCCAGGCAGCAATTTTAAAAATATTTGCGACAGACTTGTTCAAGTTATGGACTCTATTTATAAGCTTAATAGATAAATATTATTGTTGAGTCATTTTAACAGAGATCTAACAAGGGATGCTAAGGGCCACTATGTTTTGTGTGATATTTTACCCTCATATAAGGCGTTACAAATAGCTGATAAACCAACAAGGGGAGACTCTATTCATGATCACGTTTACACAAATATTTTTGGTGAAGATTGTTTTGTTGTTGAACCGTGATGCAGTAAGTTATAGAACAACTGAATCAAAAAAGTGTTTTTAAAAATTTTCCTCAATATTCCTCAGGATTTCTTCACAGAATTATTACTGCAGTGTTGAGAACTAGGCATCGATGTTGCAAGAGGAACATATTGAACAAAGTTTTAATTCACATTTTTTTCTTTTGCATTATTTAAACATTAGTTTTCGCTTAAAAAAAAGGACTTAATATAATCGGTGGGTTAACACTGAAATCTAACTCTCACTTAAAGGAGCTATAACAAACTTATCCCGAATTGACTATTTATTATAAAACCGAAAAGAAACAACACAAAGACTCGGTTACTGCAACAAACAATTGATGAAAGTTGTTTGTGACGTCCCAAACAAACACAAAATTACCATAAATATTGAAATATTGACAATTGTAGAGAGAGCAATCCTGAGTAAATGTCAAACCTTTTTAATGAATTTTTTTGGCAAGCACCTATTGAAGCATTAATAAAGTCGAAATTATACCCATTTGTAATAACGTCATACTGGCGGCCAAAACGTATGTTCCCTAAGATTTGTTGTGTAACAAATTACTGATGGCTAGTCAACAGTGACATTTTTACTGTACGATGATGGACATGATAAAAAAAATGTCAATGATACTTTAGATATATTAAGGCGTCTAAAACTGCTCATTCATAATCTATTTATCTGCTAATTATGAATTAAGGTTACTAAAATTACGCAAAAAATACAACTTAATCCTTTTCATTTTACTTAACGATATTTATGTGTAAACAAAGCCGAATGTATCTATAGAAAATGCAAAAGAAAAGGCCGTCCGCGCCTTTTAAACTTCGAATGCCAATGCGCAGGCTTAATCCGTTAAGGTGGAAGACTACATCTTAAGGAAACCAATTTGGCTTTAAAATCAAAACAGTTGGAAATCAAAACATTTGTTGCCAGAGGCGCGTGTTGCACCCAGAGGTATTTTGAACTTAATGACGATATCGCCAATTTTTACATCTGTAATTTTACTTTTAAAACTACCATTTATGCATAAAAATGCCAAATTCTTCTTTTAATTTTAGACCTATGTACCAAATTTCAGATCGATAACACTTACCTTTTAGGCTCTAAATCTAAACTGGCCTGGGGGGACCATCAGGCCTGAACGTCTCCAGGGTAGAAAATAGACTGCGATAGGACTTCTGCAACATAAGAGGCATCAACACAAATACTAACTCGGTTCACCAGCACCTAACATCAAATAAGCCTCATATTTTAGCTCTATCAGAAACAAAAGTGAAATCAAGCACTACACATGTCCACTTGAATATACCCGGATATGACCTTTACGCCCGATTTCCACATAACTCTGGATTAGCTGTTTTTATACGAGGCGATTTATGTTGTCAATGAGAAGAAACATAAGAACCTAAGGACTTCGATGTCATGTGGTTCAAATTAAGCACAAATCGAGCAAACCTAATTCATTTGTTGCTTGTATAGACCACCCAGTGAACACCAATATAATCGGCTTTTCTCAAATCTTGGCAATCCAATCGATTTTCTGCAGATCAGCTATTCAACGGCAGAAATTGTCATAATGGAAGACTTCAACGTACATAACATCGACTGGTTGAAACACTCCAACAAAAACGACGATGAAGGACGAGAAGCCGAGTCTTTTGCTATAAGTCACGAACTTACTCAGCTGGTTGACGAACCTACCAGGATCCCTGAGCGTCGAAAAGACTGCTAGCCTCCTGGATCTATTATTAACAACTAATCCTGACCTCTACACCGTAACCTCGACCGTAACTGTCCATCCTCGTTGGGCTCTTCAGACCACAATCTTATCTCCGCAATCTGTGAACTTGCTCTCAAAATACAGGAGCCACAGGGACCCGAAAATGTTTGGCACTACAAATCTGCAAAGTGGCGTGATCTTCGCGAGTTTCATCTTTCTTTTCCTTGGAAGGATATCTGCTTTAGAAATTAAAACATCCCTTAATCTGCTGATGAGGTAACTCAAGTTATCTTAGCTGGTATGGAAGCTTTCATCTCCTCTTCTATGAAACGTATCTCAAACAGTAAACCATGGTTTGGGAAAAACTGCTCAAGAGCAGTTAATGCTAAAAGTGCCGCCTACCGCAAATGGCGCCGAGATCCGACAGCCGAATCGAAATATATTTATCAGAGAACTCCTGACTTACGTGATCTACCTGTGGACCAAAGCCATCATAGTTACGATGAATCTCGTGCAATGGCTCTCGACATATCCAAAGCATTCGATAGGGTGTGACATGACGGACTGATAAGTAAATTGACAGCATACGCACTGACACCAGCACTGCATGTTTGGCTTTCCAAGTTCTTAAGGGATCGAAGCATCCGAGTTGGTATTGATGGACATCTTTCGGAGGAATTTAAAATCAATGCTGGAGTTCCTCAAGGGTGTATATTATCTCCCACACTCTTCCTGTTCTATATCAACGATCTCTGCACACGACAGCACTCTTATATCCTCAATTCCTCAATCACGTCGCGGACTCCAATGACCGTTGCTCGTTCCCAAGGCGAGCTAGAAAATCAGATTGCTGCCATCAATTTCAAGAACTGGAACAAGACCGCTTAAACAACCGTCCAAGAAAGTTCTTTCAAGAACTATCAAATATGCATCAATCTGCACAAAGCGCAGAAGTCTGGAAAGTAATAAAGCGAATGAAAACAAATCAAGTAGATAGAGTGCCTCAAAAAGTACCCATGGAAAAGTGGAGACAACATTACCTCAACCTACTTACGGAGCAGAGAGAACCAAGATGCGAGTGAAGACGAGTATGAGTATGTGTCATTTAATGTCAGAGAGGTAGCAGAAAGCCTTTAAAGGATGAAAAATGGAAGGTCATCTGGACCTGGAAACATTCCGGCAGAGTTGTTAAAATATGGGGGTCCAAAACTTAATCGCCGCATCATGGACCTAATAAACCATTGCTGTCAACAGAACTACATCCCACATGAATGGAAGACCTCATATATTGTGTCACTTTTCAAGAAAGGTAATAGAAACGACCTTGGCTGCTACAGGGGATTGAGTATTAATGGCTCTATGTGTAGGCTGTTCTCAAATATGCTACAGGCAAGGCTCAGGGTGGATATGGGCCATGTTATCGGTGAGGATCAAAGCGGCTTCATACCGGGACGATCTTGCACAGATAATCTTTTTGTTCTTCAGCAGGTTATAGAGAAGAAGGTTGCAGTTGACCAGGAGCTGCATTTGGCATTCATAGATTTGGAGAAGGCTTACGATTCAGTCCCCAGATGTCGCCTGTGGGAAGCCTTGAATACGGTGGGCGCTAACAAAGGCATTATTAAGACCATTAGAATGCTTTATAAGGATAACGAGTCATATGTAAAATTTGGCAATAGACTATCGGACTATATTAAGCCCTCTAAAGGACAAGGATGCAATCTGTCCCCATTTCTTTTCAATGCATATATCGAGCTAGCTCTCAGAAATCGGAAAAGACGCTGCCATGGTATGGGTTTGCCTGTCAGTGACGATTATCTGTTCACGCTGAGTTTCGCGGATGACCAGGTTATTATAGCACAAGACGCATATGACCTTGAATTCATGCTAAGAAGGCTGTATGAAGAATACTCAAATTGGGGGCTACAAGTGAGTTTTAAAAAAACCGAGTACTTAGCAGTAAACACGGATGCTAACTTTGAAGTTTTGATCACCGATGACATCCAGATAAATCAAGTAAATACATTTAAATACTTGGGAGCGGTCATTGCAAGAAATGGCTTGGGATCTGACGAGATTAGAAGCAGAAGTCAGAGTGGCAAAAGGGTTGTTGGATGCTTGAATGGTCTTTGATGGGATAGACATCTGTCGAAGAAGAAAAAAAACGCCTGGGTAGAACTCTCGTTGAGTCAGTGCTTCTCTATGGTTTAGAACTGTGGGTTATGAATTCTGATATGAAGAGAAGGGTTAGTGCAGTCGAAATGGATTACTTGCGAAGAAGTGCTGGGATATCTAGGCTAGAACATAGAACTAATGAAGATGTTAGGCGTATTATGGACGCAGAGGAAACGGTACTTGCCCGTATCGAGAAAAGGAGCCTTAAGTGGTTTGGACATCTGATGCGAATGCAGAATGATCGATGGCCAAAAAAGCTGTTTCAGTGGGTACCACCAGGAAGAAAAAAGAAGGGAAGACCAAGAAGATCGTGGAATGGTACAATTAGAGAAACTGTGGCATCGCACAACGTAGATGAGGATGGCGTCCTTGACAGAGAGGTTTGGAGACGGGCAACAGGGAGGCAGCACTAGTCTATATAATTAAGTTTACTAATGTAACTTAAACCCTGTAATATATATATTCCAACCCAGATGCGAAATAATCATCAGGAAGGAGGATGGCAACCTAACAAGCGACAAAAATGAATTGATTGAAGAATGGAAACAGTATTTTGATACACTTCTGAACATTAAGAACGACAATGATCACAGCCCTACAGTATACCAATCGGCAGAACGGTCCATAGATGACCCTACATACGAGAAGTTGGTAAAAGCCATAAATAAGCTTAAAAACAATAAAGCCCCCGGAAACGATATGATTCCCTCTGAATGTATCAAGAATGGAGGGGAGACATTACACAGACACATGCATAGTCTCATCCTATTAATATGGGAAGATGAAACAATACCAAATGAATGGAAGGAAAGCATAATTGTCCCCATACACAAAAAAAGGAGATAAAAAGAAGTGCAGCAACTATAGAGGAATCTCATTCCTCAGCACTGCATACAAAATCCTAGCCAACATAGTCCTGGAACGCCTAAAACCAATTACGGAAGTAAACATTGGAGACTATCAGTGCGGTTTCCGAAGTAGCAGATCAACAGTGGACCAGATTTTCACAATAAGACAGTTGCTGGAAAAATTCTGGGATTTCAACCGGGACGTCCATCATCTTTTCGAGAACTTCAGACAAGCATACGACAGCATATTGCGTGTTAGACTTTGGGATGCAATGGCGGAAATAGGGATTCCTATGAAACTTGTGAATATAACCAGGATGTGTATTGGCGGCTCCCGGAGTAGAATACCAATCGGTGATATACTTTCCGACCCTTTTGAAATAAACAACGGACTTAAGTAGGGGGACGCAATATCTCCAATTCTGTTCAATATAGCTCTTGAGACAGTAATAAGAACCGCCGAAATAAGCGCTGAACTTTCTGGTCAGAACGGCTCAAAATTATTACTGGCTTTTGCCGATGATATTGACGTGGTGGGGAGCTCGGTGCTGACGGTGAAAGACCTCTTTTCAAGGGTAGAAACACAAGCTCAACAAATAGGACTCAGAATAAAGAAGACAAGACCAAGTACATGTACACCAAGAGAACAGGACTTAGAGATAGAGCAGGTCAAAATATCACTATGGGTGAACAGCACTTATCTTGGAACAACCACATTCAAAGTGTATGCTCTAAACTGAGTAGTAGAAATTTTGCCATATTACAACTTAGGCAATATGTTGATAAGGAAACATTAAAAATGTTTTATTATTGCTCAATCCAGTCAATATTAACATACGGATTATTGGCTTGGGGAAACTCCTGTAATATCAGTGCAGTCTTTGTGTGCCAAAAAAAATTCTCAAAACAATGTTTTCGTTGTCTTTTAGAGAAATTTGCCGTAGTATTTTTAGCTCTGAAAGAATTCTAACAGTTGTAAATCTCTATATATTACACTGTGCCTGCTATGTTTTTAAAGATTTGGATCAACTTGAAAAGTGTGGTGATATAAATAAATACTCAACAAGAGCATCAGACAACCTTTACATACCAGCAGCTAGGTTAACTCAAGTTCAAGAAGGACCTGGTATAACATCTTTAAATTTTTTTAACCATTTGCCCTCCAACTTAAAGGATATCCAAAATATCAAACTTTTTAAGATAAAACTAAATAATGTACTGGCTGTGAATCCATTTTATTCTCTTGGTGAGTTTTTTAGTTGTACTTTTTAAGAATTTTATAATTATGTAGGATTAGTATTATATTATGTAGTTTCTGTTTTATATGTTAGTTTATGTTAGTATACTTGTTTTTTTTTACTTTTACTTTTACTTTTAAATTACTTTTACTATTATTGACAATTCCAATACATGTATTTTTATGTCTATGGAAATAAACAATTTGAATTTGAATTTGAACAATTTCGAGAGGGTCACAGCTTTTAAGTATTTGGAAGCCACAATCACTGAGGATAACGATCTAACAGAAGAAATTAAAGTTCGAATTCAAAGTGGAAACAAATTCCTGTATGCACTAAGGTCGGTACTAACATCGAAAAACATCTCCCGAAGAACAAAAATCACAATCTATAAATCCATCATACGACCGATTGTTTTATATGCTGGCGAAACATGGACCCTGACCAAGGAAAACGAATGGAAACTGAGAGTATTTCAAAGAAAAGTTCTGCGCAAGATTTTTTGCTTGTTCAAAAATCTTGTACAGTGCGAAGCTCAGTGACACAACAGCACCGAGTAAGAACGAACCAGGAAGTAGCAGAACTATACAAGGATACAGATATTGTGAAGGAGATAAAGGCGAGGAGGCGGAGATGGGCGGGTCACGTGCAACGACAACCTGACACACAGATGGTAAAACTGGCCTGGGAAGGAGCCCCAATGGGACGAAGACCGTTGGGACGCCCCCGAATGAGATGGCGGAACAACATCAAGGCTGACCTAAGGACCATCGGAGTGGATTACGACCCAGCATTGATGGAAGATCGGCAGCAGTCGAGGCGAATAGTACAGTCGGCCGAAACCCACCCCGGGTTGTAGAGCCATGGAGCAAGTAAGTAAGTAATGGGGTTATAAATGCCATCATGGAATGGGTTGAGGAAAATAATGTGCAGTTTAACGCAGGAAAGACTCAAGCAGCGGTCTTCTTAAAAAATTCACGGATCTCACACCTTACGCAAGCATCCTATGTATTGAAAATGTCTGACACAATTTTTAAATTTAAAAAGTTATGATTTACATTATTTTTCTTTTATTTTTCCTAATCTAAATCTAAGATTTCATTCAAATTGGTTCATAACTAGCAAAACTGTCAAATTTAACATTTTTGACAGATACTATCACAAAAAATATTTTTTCTACAGCCGCGCGCAAAATAACTAAATACTAAATTGAAATGAAATCGCAAAATCGACGAATGCCGTGGATCCTTATTTTGCGCTCTAGCGCGAACATGGAAAAGGAAATTCTCACTTTTTCCGTCTAGTGTGCTAAATGGTCATGGAAACCGAAGATAAATAAATGACAGTCGTGCGTTTGTTACAGTTTGTTGCTGGCAATCCTGTTCTAAATATGTCCGAAGCCCGAACATAATATGTCAAAACTGACAGTCATTTGCAAATTTCAGAATAAGTATAGAGAAAAATGTGCATTTAATTTTAAAAAATGCGGCTGTAGAAAAAGTTCTGTGTGTTTTTCGAGCGCAAAGTAAGATTGCCGTTTTCGAAAGATTACTTCGCTCCGCTACGCGTCGCGCAGTAACATTCTTTCTCAAGCGGCAATCCGTTACTTTGCGCTCTAAATACACAAATAACTATTTCTTTTATTTTCCCTAATCTAATTCTAAACTTTCATTCAAATCGGTTCATAAATAACGAAACTGTCAAATCTGACATTTGTGACATACATACAACTAGCATTTATGGTGGCAGATACGTAACTGCAATCATGAAAGCCACTACAAAGTGGGCGGTGACCATCGGCGGCTACGTCGTATATTCGTAGCTGCTAAGTAACTGCGACCAAAATGGGAAAAGATTTTGAGTAGACGGGTAGTGTCTCGGGTAGTTTTTGCCACCAAAAGAGTTACTCTGATGTGTTACTATAAAGTAGCCTACTGGTGAATGCGACTTATCTGTTACGAAGCTGCCTAGTCTCGGGTTCGTGGCAGCCAAGTGTTTTCCACCGATATGTGGAACTTTCGTTAAACTATTGAACTTTATTCGCAGCGACCTCTTCATGCAATTTCACACTTCATAAAAATAAATGTCATGATGGAAAATAATTATGGAAGCCATTATTATTTTTTTGTTATTTACCATGCGATTTTAACTCCTTTTGTAGGTAAATTCCAAAACGCAATCGACTTTACTAAATAAAATACTGGATTTATATGACAAAATTTTCGAGCGCCTCTTAAAACATTTCAAATTATTATATTATTTGCAATAGAAACACATGTAGTAATAAAATAAAAAAAAAAATAATTTGCTTGAAACTGGCGTGAAACTTTAAAATATTAGTCCACCGTCAAAAATAACAAAATAACTAAGGAAAAAAGCTTTAGTCTAGGTATTTTCAGCTTGAAAACGCAAAATGTTTGAGCCATTTGGCTGTTCGTCTGAAAAGTCATGAAAAAAATATGGCCGTTTAATCCGAAAAATGCTTTATAGTTCCATATGCTTCCACAAAGTACCGGGAACGATAATATATTAGGCCAACCCAACCCGTTTGGAACTTTAGAATCTTCGGATTGATGAAGTGACAATTGTAACTACCCAGAAGCAACTTTATAGAAACAATAACTTTATAGTGACCTAGGAAGGTAGCAGTAACCATTTTGCTACTTTCAATGCTACTATAAATTGGAAGTAACTAGGTGTCGTGGCCGCCACTACCCCGTAACTTAAATTGTTACTATAACGTAACAAAAACTTAATGGAGGCATTATGGTAGCACTTGTTTGTGCCCGCTACTTTAAAAAGTTACTATAAAGTTTTTTGTCTTTTATGGTGTCATATTCGAAGATTAGGGTAGTTCCAGCCACTTCTTTTAATGACATGTTTGCCACTTGCAATCGGTGTGTTTATTTTCCACTTTTATGGTAGGTAGGCACTAACCGGTCACTCTCGAAATATACTTCAAAGTGACTATTCCTTATAGAGTAACATTTTAAGTAACAGGGTGGGTCTAGGAACTATACTTTAGGGGCAGTGACTTTTTAAAAAGAACTGGAAACTATATTTGCTAGTTGGGATACTTTGTCAAAAAAATATTTCTTTCATTTCCTCTAATCTAACCTGAAAGTTTATTCAAATCGGGTAATAAATAACGAAATTATCAAATTTGACAATTTGGACAGATAGGTAGGTACTACGTCAAAAAATACTTTCCTAATAGTGAAACTGTCAAATTTTACATTTTTAACAGATACTATGTTAAAAAAAAGTAAACAAGAATTTTAAAACATTGATAAATAGCGAAACTGTAAAATTTTACATTTTTGACAGACTATGTCAATAATTATTTTAATCTAATTCTATGATTTCATTCAAATCGGTTCATAAATAGCAAAACTGTCAAATTTTACATTTTTGACAGATACTATCACAAAAAATATTTTACTTTTATTTTCCCTAATATAATTCTAAACTTTCATTCAAATCGGTTCATAAATAACGAAACTGTCAAATTTTACTTTTGTGACATAACTGACATACATACATACTTTGTAAAAAATATTTGTCTTTCATTTCCCCTAATTTAATCTGAAAGTTTATTCAAATGGGTTAATAAATAACGAAATTGTCAAATTTGACATTTTTGACAGATAGGTACTACGTCAAAAAATATTTTCCTTTTATTTTCCCTAATCTAATTCGTTTCATAAATAGCGAAACTGTCAAATTTGACATTTTTAACAGATACTATGATAAAAAAAAATTTAAATTTTTCGTAGTTACAATTATTAAATAATTTCATAAAATGATTTTTTTTTATTTTTCCTAGTCCAATTAAATAATTTCATTCAAATCGGTTCATAAATAACGAAACAGTCAAATTTTACATTTTTGACAGGTACTACATATGTCAAAACTTATTTTTCTTTTATTTTCCCTAATCTAATTATAAAAAAATATTTTCCTTTTATTTTCCCTATAATCTAATTCGGTTCATAATTAGTGAAACTGTCAAATTTGACATTTTAAACAGATACTATGTTAAAAAATTATTTTTTTTTAATTTTTGCTAGTACAATTAAATAATTTCATAAAATTATTTTTTAAATTTTTCCTAGTCCAATTATATAATTTCATTCAAATCGGTTCATAAATAACGAAACAGTCAAATTTAACATTTATGCCAGGTACTACATATGTCAAAATTTATTTTTCTTTTATTTTCCCTAATCTAATTATAAAATTTGATTTAAATCAGTTTATAAATAGCAAAACTGCCAAATTGGACATTTTTGACAGATGCTCTGTTCGAAATATTTTTCTAAAATCGACATACTTTGAGAATCACCCTGTATCTTTTTGAAAGTTTATTCAAATCGGTTAATAAATATCGAAACTGTCAAATCTGACATTTTTGACCTATAGGTACTAAGTACGTCATAGAATATTTTCCTTTTATCTTCTCTAATCTAATTCGGTTCATAGATAGCGAAACTGTCAAATTTTACATTTTTAACATTTATTTTTCTTAGTGCACTTATAAAATTTCACTCATATCGGTTCCTAAATAGCGAAACTGTCAAATTTCACATTTTTTACAGATACTACGTTATAAAATCGACATATTTTGATAATCACTCTGTATCTTCTAATCGAGCTTCTAATAAGTAATAAAAATATTGCATTTTAATCTCTACGGTCTAAATTTAGATTTAAATCACAGTATAAAATAACACTAACTTACCTTATTCAACAATATTATTCGAACATTTAGAATAACCCATAACAAACCGTCAGCGTCGTCAAAGTATCCGTTAGGTCTTATCACAAGCAAGATATTTTATTTATCACAAGCAAGATATTTTAATTACTGAGCGTTAACCGCGCCGATTCAGTGTTGGAATGTCATCACGTCGAAGTCACGAAATCCAATATTATCCGTATGCGCTGGTCGAGGTCACGACATCCTTTTTAAATTTCCATAAAAGTGATCGCAATGGCATTTTCAATCCTAAATAGCAAACACCGCAGGACCTGACTTATCAATGACAGGGCAAATGCTGACTCTGGCCTCATCCATAAGCTTTCTGGGCATTATACGTAGAAAACAACATGTCTTGCCTTAATCACGTCACCAAAATCGCCAAGGCAGCAGCACAAAACCTAGGAGCACTCTATAGGGCAAAAAAGTTGTATACAACTCATCAGCTCTTACTGATGTATAAGGCCCAGATAAGACCATCTCTGGAATACTCTTACCATGGGTGAAGCTCGGCACCCAAACACTTGCTCAAGATGTTGGACTCCATACAGAGGAGAGCAGTCCACCTTGTGGATGACCCAGAATTGACTAAAGACCTTGTTCAAGGCTGAACATCGAAGAAAAGTGGCAGACCTATCTATCTTTACTATCGATACTACTACGGAAGGTGTTTGAACGAGCTGGCACTTATGATTCCACCCAGAGTTGTGCTAAACAGAAACATCCGTTAGAAACAAGCTTATCAACATACGATTCAGTTGCGAACACCTAGGACGTCCCTGTTTCGGGACTCTTTTGTCTAGAGGACTGCCTCTCTCTGAAATGGACTTCCGAGTTTCCCGAAAACTACAACCTACAGAGCTTCAAATCCATTGCCCACCATCTCCTCCGCGCACGCACCGCTCGTTGAGTGGCGTAGGATTTTCCTTTTGTGTGTGTGTGTCGAACATAAAAAGCTCGTTTTTATAAGTTTTAAAGCACAGGGATGTTATTCCTACTTAATAATGTAATAAGATAAACACATCTGATAATTTTTAAGACCTTAGATAGTTAGTCCTTTAACGAATTAGATTAATTCGATATTAATCTAAACCAATATAAACACAATTAGTAAATTACCGCACTAAAAAGAACATTAATAGCAATAATTTATATATTTATACATTTAACAATAAACATTAATTAATAATTATTGTTAAGCACATCAGCTGATAATTTTAAATATATTAGATTTTAACATTGAAAATGTTTTTTTCTTCAAACGTCAGTAAATCCATCATTACTCGACTGTGTAGGCGGCCGTGAAGTGTCGTTTTTCCTCCGCCGGAGCTTTACTTTTCACTTTTCCGCCGGCGGAGGTAAAAGTGTTGTCATAGCAACATAGATACCATACAAACAGACAACAAAATAAGCGTCAACAACTCAAGATTTATTAAACTAGAATTTGTATTTATCACTCAATTTGTGACTGCATTTCTAAAAATCACTAATTTAGGAACAAATTGGTTATTATTTAATCGAACTTACTCAATAACTGCTTATCAATACGGAATTAAAACGCAATCGGAGACGGAATCTTAAAAAAATAATTATTGTTGACAGTGTCCACTGACAGCTTTATGTTACATTATATTCACCGACACCGGTCTAAGCAAGGCCACCTACGACCGTGCTCTAAGCCGCCTTGCGAACCCATTTATCTTTAATAATAATTAGATATTAGGTTTGTTCTAGCATGAAGTCTCGGACGGTTTGAAGCCTCCGGAGTTTGCGCATAGCAATAAAAGCGACGCTTATATCGCTATGCGCAAACTCCGGATGGCTTCAAACCGTCCGAAATGTCCTGCTAGAACAAACCTATTATTACTATTAAAAAGAGATGTTTTTGCATTAATTTGTCGACATTTGAAGAAAAAACAGCATATTTTATTTGGAGGAAAAGTTACTTTTCATGGCTTGCTCTCTATAACCAGCCTCACTCCGTTCCGCTGTTAAACACGAGCGCGCCATGAAAAGTATCACTTTTCCTCCATATAAAATAATATACTATTGTTTTCCTATTATGGGGTATCAAATCACGAAAAAGTACATGCTACATTTGGCACATCACGTAATATACGTGAGAGATCGTGTTAGTCTGTTTCTGAGGACGGAATCGGTTCAAATGACAAAAGTAAATAAAAGCTAACTGAAACTAACCTAAAGTTGATTCAACGACTAACCCAAACTAACTAAAGGTAACCAAAAGCACAAAAAGGTTTAAAATGAATCGGAACAAATTAAAAATATAAAAGTAAGTTAAAACTAACTCAAAGTAACCGAAATTTGGCGAATAACCAAAACTAACCATAAAAATTAAAATTGGTTATAAGCTATCGGATCCGGTTCAAATTACTAAAATAAATTGGAACTAACTGAAACTAACCGAAATTTGATTCAAGGACTAACCGAAAGTAACCAAAAGCGCCAAAAAATGCTAAAACGTATCGGAACAGATTAAAAATATTAAAGTAAGTTAAAATTAACCAAAACGAACCAAATTTTGGCGACTAACCAAAACTACAAAAAACATTAAATTCGATTATAACGTATCGGCGCCGATTGAAATGACTAAAATTAAAACTAAATTATATTAACTGAATATAAATTGAACGACTACCCACGACGACTATCTAACCCAACCTAACTCAATCTAACCTAAACTAACCAAAAGCCTAAAATATGGCTCAATCGAATCGAAACAGATTAAAAATATTATAGTAAGTTAAAATAACCAAAATTAACCAAAAACATTATAATTGGTTATAACATATCGGAAAGTTGATTGAAGGACTAACCAAAACTAATCAAAAGTAACCAAAAGCACCCAAACGGGCTAAAATGTATCGAAATAGGTTATACAAATTAAAGTAAGTTAAAACTAACCAAAACGAACCGAATTTTGGGGACTAACGAAAACTAACCAGAAACATTATATTTGACTATATTGTATCCGGTTCAAATGAATACTTTGGTTTCTTGACAGTGAGTTTCCAAGGTCGCATCACGACAAGGAAAATTTTAGTGAACGTCACGACACAGTTTATGCATAACTGATTATAACGTATCGGAACCTGCTCAAATAAGTAAAATAAATTTAGACTAAGTGAAAATAACCGAAAGTTGATTGAACGACTAATCAAAACTAACCAAATCTATTAAAATTGATTAGAACGTATCGGAACCAGTTCAAATGACTAAAATAAGTTGAGACTAAGTGAAACTAACCGAAAGTTGATTAGACAACTAACCCAAACTAACCAAATTTACTAAACTTGATTATAACGTATCGGAATCGACTCAAATGACTTAAATAGGCCAAGACTAAGTGAAACTAACCACTAAGTGAAACTAACCACAGGAAGGAAAAACTAACCGCAAGTTGATTAGATGACTAACCAAAATTAACCAAATCTATTAAAATTGATTATAACGTATCAGAACTAGCTCAAATAAGTGAAATACGTTGAGACTAAGTGAAACTAACCAAAAGTTGATTAGACGACTAACCCAAACTATCCAAATCTATTAAAATTGATTATAACGTATCGAAACCGACTGAAATGACTAAAATAAGTAGAGACTAAGTGAAACTAACCGGAAGTTGATTAGACGACTAACCATAACCAACCAAGCTTATTAAATTTAATTATAACGTGTCGGAACCAACCCAAATGACTAAAATAAGTTGAGACTAAGTGAAACTAACCGAAAGTTGATTA
>MU184522.1:15076-34024 GCA_016904865.1 Pissodes strobi
CGACTAACCAAAACTAACCAAATCTATTAAAATTGATTATAACGTATTGGAACCGACTCAAATGACAATGCAGTTTTTACAACCACTACTAATGTTATAAATTGAATTAATATGCATGTATGTGGTATATTTTGGTAAACTTAACTTACGTAATTTGCTAAAAGTCATTCTTTTATATTAGATTGTGTTAACAGTGGGTGAGGGTGACTTTTATTTTCTCACGATAGACTAGTCGTGTCTCATATCGTTAGATCGAGGAATATCAGACGAATCGAATGCAAATGGTATTTTGCTTCTTCAACCACACTCATAACGTTATAAATTGTAAAAAAGAACGAAACTTCAAGTAATATGCATTTATTTGGTATATTTTGGTAAAGTAAACTTACGTAATCTAACCTGATCTCACCCAAACTTCTATCAACTATTATATTTCCACACAACTATGGGTTTTCTCAGATCTCAAATTTAGTAAGCGTTGCATTCTGCTTCGGCATTTTCAATGTCTCCCCCGGTTGCATCTTTGTGAAGGACTTTGAATTTTTTGTAACTGGAAAATGAAGTCCAAATCGGAATCGCATTTCAGGTTAAGAATTCCCACAAGAATTACAAATATTAAGAAGAATGGTATAAAATCATTTGAGCTTACAGGGAAAAAATAAAAATATTGGCAATATAAGTTCTTATTTTTGGCAAAAATACTATCTTGATTAACCCAATCAATAAATCATACCATTGTGTTGCCAAGTTAATATAATTGTAACGATATGGAGGAAATACCTAAATAACAAATCGCAAGATAAAATTTAATACAGCAAAAAAGCTCCGTGGTTCATTTTATAATTCTAATATACCTATTTCGTATATTTTCCTTTAAATTTGCTATGCAGTGCTTAGTCACAAATTGGCGTTTGTCTTAAAAACGACGCTCTATAAAGAACACTGCTGCTCTAAGCCGACAGAAACATAAGTTTCTTAATAATTATACGTAATTTTTAAAATACCCCTAATTCCATTGCAAACTTAATAAAGACTACTTAATGGAAAATATTTATTTAAGTAAGAATAATCCCTAATTGGCCAAGAGCCGAACGGAAGATGATGTTACGCCACCCTCTTCGTACGGTCGGCTGATGCCGTATGGTAATACGTTGTAAATTAAAAGTTCTTCGTTTTGTTTTGAGGCAGTCAATCAAGACAACAGGCGTTATGGTCTGGGATTCCCACAACAAATTGATGACCTTTTGAAAATACTGAAAACAATACAAGTATATTCTTATATTGATATTCTTGCACATGCATTATGTATTCATACCCCGAGACACTACGGAAGATTTAAGTTTTAGCAGATCAAAGCAAAACGTGATGAATATAGCAAATATATTTCAATAGTTTGCAGGTAATTTCATTCTTTTTGCCAAGTTAGTGCTAATATGGAAGGTAGAATCATGCTGTCACAGTTTTCATTATCTTGTCGATTTATTTAGCTTGTTTAGATGATATTGCCCATGGCAGCAAGAATTATCGAGTCTACGTCGAATATCGGTCATTTCTGGACGTGGAAGTAAGTCTATTGGATAGTCGAGTAGAAATCGAATAGACGGTACAAATGGTCAATGTAAAAAGTGCAAAAGAAACGAGAAAGGAAAATACCTAATGAAAACTGAAAAACATATCCTTTAAAATTTTGGCCAATGTCATTAATTTTATACAAAGTGAAATTTGTCAATTAATCACTATCCTTGTAAACTCTCCCAAATAGGGGCATCCCGGCATCCAGTCATTGAGCAATTATACGTAATCAATACAATGGATAAGGTCTATCGTTCTATTAACACATTATACGTTACCTAACATAAGCTATACTGTGAAATATCTTCGCAAATTCATTTTACGCGGGAACTTTTATGCCATAAATTATTCGTAGCGAATTCATGGTCATGCTCCTTCCCAACGCATTCTTTTAAATAATATATTCCCTGATTATGTGCCGATCTATAATTTGCAAAACTAAGTTCGCCACCGTTTGACAGGCGCAACATTTAAATTATCGTAGTTAACAACTATTTGCTAGAAACGCTGTATTTATCTTCCCACCCGTTTTGTTACATGAACTGTTTAAAGTACTACCTGTCGTAAGATATCATCCTCCTACATAACTATGTTAATTCTCCGCGTTTGACACCGTATTATTTTGTGAAATATGTACATTCCCAGGGTATTACAATTGTTTTTTTAAAGTGGCATGATAGTGTATCTAGACAGGGCGTCCCAAAGATGCGGGCGAGGTCTAGGGATCATCAAATTTTCTACTGCTTGATATTATTTTAAGAATATTGGTTACCGTCTTACCAAAATGGTACAAAAATTCTTTGACTTTTCTCCAAAATAAGAGAGTTAATATAAGTTTAATTTCGCAATTTGAGCGAATCACGGATTATTGTTTAAGTTTGCCACGCCTTTGATACCCTCTAATGTTATTTATCTATCTTCACTTCAGATTAAAAGAATCAGAGAGTGAAGAAAGTTAAATGAAGAAAATGTACAATTCAAGATGCGTAGGCCAAAACGAGCTGCCTTCGGATCGCCCAAATTATAGGCACATGTCAGAAAATCCCCATGTAGAAATTTCGAACTAATTTTGGCTTAGGTTTCGCAACACAAATTATAAACAATAAATAAATAATAAAATCAGAAGTTGGATCAATTCAATACAAACAAATATCAAAATGATTCAATTATTGGGCCCAATTAATGCAAATCAGTTATACTTACTAAATAACTCCTCTTTTGGAACACTAGTACTAAAGATTTTAAATGAAACAGATAGATATATGAACAGAAAGATCAGTTTAATACCATAAAAATGGCGAAATGGTTATTTGCTAACAAGAGATGTTAAAATTTTGGCTTCAAATCAATTAAAGTAAAAACAAATTATCCCATGGTAACCGTGATACTCTGGTTAAAATTATTCCACTATGCTTGACTGTAACAACTATGTTTAATCAAACAGAAGAAAAAGAAATACATTTTGATGTGTAAACATCTTACTCGGCGGTATGAAGGTATAGATCTCGGAAAAATAGACGAAAGTGTGTAAGGATATGACATCATAACCCATGCGCAGTGATATGCGCAGCTACTTCAGCGCTGCCTTGTAAAACGTGTTCTTTCTAATGCCAGAATATAGGCAACCAATTCCAAATAAGTGGTTGCCTAGATTCAGGCGTCACGAAGACAAAATATACTCTTTACGAGGGCTGCTCAAATATTTGTGAAACATACAAAATACCAAGGGCTATAAAAAATTTATCCAGTTAAACGCTATTGAAACAATACATTAAATTGCCCAACCGATGTCGATATAGGATATGTTTACACATCAGCGTCTCGAGTACTAGCAGACTCGCTCATTTTTTTTTACCTATGCAAATATTAACAACAATTTAGTTCACTTGCAGTAATACCCGAAGTATAATAATTATTGATAACTATAAATTTAAATGCATTTCACCACTGACGTACAGCACCAAAGAACTTGTTATCAACAGTTGAAATCACAAAAAAAACTGTTCAGTTAAAGTTAAAAGAAAATTGTATATAAATCATTGGTTATGCCAAATAACAGAAAAAACAACTAATTCAAACTAAAAACGCTGAACTCATAATAAAGTACCGAGAAAAACTAACCGCTCGATTAGAATCAAAAGAAAACGTTAGCTAATTGCTATACAAACTACGGCATCTGTTATGGTAATTTACAGAGAAACTAACCGGTTAAAAATATTAAGAAAGTCAATAAATAAATATGTCACTTAACCTAGAAAATAACTGATTAACTAGAAGTAAACCTACGTTAACGAATTGTAATACGCAGGATAAATCGCTTATTATGCAACAAGAACTATTACCGAAAAAAATTACCTTTTGTGTAAAGTAAATGAAAATAAACGGTAAATATTAGTTCTAAACTACACAAAACATGATCATGTTCCGATCACACTTCTTGAGTCCACCAGAACGTAATACCAACTAGCAACAATCTACTTATAATATGTTTCTAAATTATTCCACAGGGTGTTTTGAAACTAGGGCTTTTAATTAGCCGTGTATAATGACTATAACTTCAGCATTTAATAAAAGACTAGATATGCTACTTGAAAGTAGTTATTTTATCGACAGTTTGGTAAAAAATGTATGAAAATTGGACTAAAAATAAAAAATAATGAAACTATAAATTTTACAAATATCATCTTGTTGCGTTTTTACTGTACATTACATGGGAGTATATTATTTCCCTTGAAATTGTTATTTACAGTTGAAACCTAAACTAATTAGAACTAAAATGTTTTACTTATTGCGGTACGCAGAAATGTCTGAGAAAAACTAACCGCTCAATTAGAATCAACAGGAAACGTTAGCTAATTGCTGCATCTGTTATGGTAATTTTCAGAGAAACTGACTGGTTAAAAAAAATATGTGCCTCACCTTTATAAGCATAAAACTGAAGTGAAACTTCTGAAAGAGATATAAGGAATTGTGTTTTTATTTCTTTAAGCTTATTTTTCTCAACATTTGCCAGCTGTTTCGGCACTCTTTTATTTTTTTCCTTTTTCTTCAACTTTTTTTGGTCGAAAACCGCGTTTTTCTTACTTTTTTTTCTTTATTTCGTTTTATTAACTTTCCAAACAATTTTTTCTCACTTTTTTTATAATTCTTTTTTCTTGGTTGGTTTTAGAATACTTTTATTAACTTTCCAAACAATCTTTTGTTATTGTCTTTTATTCCTTTTTTCCTTATTTTGCTTTATAATACCTTTGTTAACTTTCCGAAAATTTTTTACATTGTTTCAAATTTTTTCCCTTTTTTTTAAATTATGTTTTATTTTCCCATAAAGGAATTTTTCTCTTCCCAGATTTGCCATCCCCGACCTCGTAGCTAAACTCATTCGCCTTTTCTTCGTCGAAAACCGCGTTTCTCTAATTTTTTTTCTTTTTTTTTTCTCTTATTTCGTTTTATAATATTTTTATTACCTTTCCGAACAATTTTTCACGTTTTTATTCAACTTTTTCTCATTTTTTTCGAAAATGTTTGGGTATTCGGGGAGGTGAGGGGGGTATAATTCCCCCCCCCCCCCCCCCCCTACTGATGACTCCGTACATTGGGGTTATCGCTTGTCAGATTTTCGATCCGAGGCTCTTCCCGTTCTTCCGAAATTAATTATTTTAGTTTTTTCTTTACCCCCTCTCCTGGCCGAACGGGAGGGAGGCACGAGGGTCTAGTTTTCGTCCAGGATCCTATTTTACCCCGGCTACATGTCCTGAAAATGTCAACCATCTAGTTATACTGGAACATGCTTAATTAAAGGGGCGTTTCACTTTGATAAGCGTATAAAACCCTACGTTAACCAATTAAGAGTAATACGCAAGATAAATCGCTTATTATGCAACAACTACGATTACTGAAAAAATACCTCTGGTACAACTAAAGTAAATGAAAATAAATCGCAAATAAATATATCAATGAATAGCAAAAATGAAGTAAATTAAAGATACACGGTTTACAATTAGTTCCTAAACTACACAAAACATGATCATGTTCCGTTCACACTTCTTGAGTCCACTAGGACGAAATACCAACTAACATTTTTCCAGTTATAATATGTTCAAAAAGGTAATTAAACACATAAAAACAATGGCAATTTAAATGCCTTTTTTATAGAAATGAGCAAATATGTGTTCAAATAAATAAAATAAAATAAATGCTGACTTTATTGCTCTAAACAATCAACCAGACAATAAAACAAAAATAAAATTGATTTATCTGATTCTACCGGTTGATCTGCAGAACTGATCGAGAGGAACAGGTGGACAGCTCTACACACAATACTCAGAATAAAGTGTACGTGATCGAACACAATGCCTACAAGTCAGACAAACATGAGGAACTTCTTAGACCTACGAAAGGAAGAAAGGACTCTTCGTGTATAAAGAAAACTCTAAAACCACAATATATTCATAGCTTTTGCTTAAAACCCAAGGTAAGGAACATTTACAGGCAAGCAAAAATAAAATATCAAAGAAAAAGTAATATTTTAGATTTCTTTGATTTGCTAACGCTTAAATCAACTAGGCTGCTCAATAGGTGAACGAGTTCTGTCTCATCTCTGACGAAGACAGTGAAAGGTACATTTTTCAATTTTCATCGATGGAAATAAAAGAAGAAACTAAGGCAGGGCGAACGTTGAGACGCACTTAAGTGAGGTGACGCAGGGTGACTCACCGCAGATTTCTGCGATCAATAGACGTCTATATATCAGCGAATTTTCAGACGCAGCGTGAGTTGGCGCAGCTTTTCTACGCCGTGAGCCTGCGAAAGTCTGCGATCTAAACACAAAACTGCCGCGCCGCGCCGCGGCGCCGGCGCCGTGAGGAAAAGCTAATTGAAGCCTTGAATTTCTGCAATAATATAATTTTTGTTCTTTTCATCAGGAAATTCTTTTTGAAGGACGAGTTCTCCGTGAGTTTTTTTAAGTGAAAACTTTTTTTGGCGCGTTTTGCGTTTTTTTTTGTGCGGGGTGAATGAGACCGAGCCGTCACGCTCGGATATGTAAGGTAACGTCACGCGTCACGCTCGGATATTCTCCTTCTACTGGCATGTTCCCGTATAGGTAGAGGACCGACATTTTCAGGGGATGTAGCCGGGTTTAAAAGAAGATCCCAGACAAAAACAGGAACCCGTACCCCATGGGGGCCACCTTAGACAATACGGGGTGGACCGGGGCTATAATTTAAGGGGGATTTTGTGGGAAAAACCGTTTTTCGCCCTTATCTCTGCACTGCAACGAAGGCTCGGATCGAAATTCTGACAAACGCTTGTTGAAGTTTTCACTTCTATCGTGTGGTCTTAAGCACACACAATTTTTTTTAAATACAGTTGCATACGCTATTTCTTCCTCAAAATCAGAATCGGATTCCGACAAATTCCACAAATACTTATGTATTCATCATAGATAATAGTAGGCATCTACTCTGGGCATACAACTGCGTTTCATCTTTCGCATTATCAAGGGCAGGCAGTTCACTTCACCCTGCGTCACCGCACGTCACACTGCGTCTCAACCTTCGCCCGGCCTAAGGCTACATGGATGCTCCACTGGAAGCTTTCTTCCAAATTTTAAGCCAAGTAATCAAGTTTTTCCGTGCAACCTGTTCCACGAGCGTTGACGATATCCGAGATTAAAACCACTCTCGCTTTGTCATATTCTGTGATTTTTCCTACTTTACTGCGTTACACTTCGACACCAATAGACATGCTCTATACTGTACCTGTAATCTTCAATCTTAATCCACAGCAAGCGGTCCCAAAAACAAATATTTGTAAATTAAAAGTCGATAGCAACCATGGTTCCGAATGCACACTCTTAGTTGGCCGAATGATAGTATCGCTAAAATACGCCTTCAATGATACTCGTAATTCGGTCTCCGAAATGTCAAAGAAATCCATAAAATTAAATGCGGTATTATAGAAAACCAATTTAGAACCAAAATAATCCGACATTTTATGATGGTAAATGTTCGTAATTATCTTCACCATGAAGCAACAATTATTATACGATAAAGTAAGGTTAACTATTCCAAAATGACATATTGAGAGCTTGTTTTCATCTCATTCACAAGCTTTAAAGTTCTATTTAATCCCGTTTCGTCTAGGCAAATTAAATAAACTCAAATAAACTAAATGGAGAATTAGTAAATGACCTCGAAAACTTGTAAACCATGGAAAACAAGGACAGACAGCTTAGGAATTTGGCCAATAAAATGCAGCTAGCCCAAATAAATACAAAATGCTTTAAAATTAGAATACACTGCACCCATACAAAAATAAAATAAATGCATTAGACTATTTGAGTAAAATTCTCAAGCGCGTTCAGTGTTATCGGCAAGTATATTTTCGAAACAAAATTAGATATCAAGCTTCTGAAACTTGAAACCCACTTAATATTAAATATCTACATTTGTTCAAGGCGAGCACATGTGTGATCCCATTCAGCATTTCCGGAGGACAATGAAATAAAGAGATACTATCAAAAGAGATGGCTCAAATTACTACAACGAGAGAGAATGTAAAGTACTGGATTTTATCCTATTTAATTAGATAAGTATTAAGATATTTCGTACTGCTTGTGCCCTTTTTGTAAATTTCATTGATATATATTTTTTAAAATCCATAAAGAGCGAGTTTAAAAAATTCTTGACAAAATGGTGAATGAAAATTAATTGAAAATGGTGATTAGATTATTAATAATAGAATGTCGCCATTTTCTGGACCTTACAAGTATGTAAGAGTTCAACAGCTTTTTCTCGAAAACGGCTCATTTTGATTGAATTTTGACACCTATTTCTAGAAAAAACACTATAAAGCTTTTACATCAACGGCTCTCCATTTAGTATAATAATAATAATTTGATCACATTCAAAAACTGCATGCCTATTAGTTCCACATAAATTTTTAGTCCTTGAGATTTGCTCACATGTTCTCAGACATCCCGTATACAGAGTGTTTATATAAATGGTTGTGCTATATTTCCAGATAGATTCGGCAACACCGCTTAGTTCGATTACAGTTTCATGAAAATAATGCATTTCAATAGAAAATATAGGCTTTTTTGAATTATAGCTATTAAAGAACATATTAAGCGCGAAACGGACATATTGGGCCTATTGAATAAAGAAAAGTATTACCTTGCAAGTCATAACTTATAAGAAAAAGCTAAAACTTCTAAGTACAAGCTATTACTTATTTTTATTTGAATAAAAACTAGAACTCTCTTAAAAGTAAATACCGGAAAAATCTTTTGAATGTCGAGTAATTACTTGCAAGTACTTACTTATACTTATAAGTATCCTTTTCCATTGTATGTGACAAAGTGAAATACATGTGAAGTACTAAATAAAATCAATAAAAAAAATCTCGCCTCACGAACTCCCAAAAGATTGTGGTTTTTTTCAACAGTGGGTAACTTGATTTAACTCACAATTAAAAGCAAAATCAATTTTGAAAAATTCCCAAAGCGTTAGAAAATTATTTACCCAGAGTTATTATTTAAATATTATCACCGAACATTAGTATTGCTTGACGTTTCTTTTCATCGCACACGTAATCGAAGTCTCCCGGGTTTTCAGTTTCATCTAATGCCAAATCAAAAATCATGTCGTAGATCTTATGTAAAACAGCACAACAAACAATAATTTTTGGAACTTTTGACAACCTTGTGCCCTAGAATGGAAACCTTTGCTTTAGTTTTCCAAAAACTCTCTCAATCACGACTCTTTCCCTGGAGTGAGTGATATTGAATAATTCTTCAATTCGGTTTTGAGGATCTTTAAAAGGTGCTAATAGTCAAAGAGCAATTCCATATCCACTGTCTCCAAGAAGGCAGAAACTACCCGAAATCTTGCCACATGTTCATATATGGGACTTTGTCTACAGATTCTGGAATCGTGAGCACTTCCAAGCGATTGAGCGTCTACACTTGTAATCATTTCATTAGCGTCACCTGTTACTTGCACATTTATGCTAGAAAACCCATTTCTGATAATAAAATCATCGCCAAAGGCATGTGGTGGTTTCTTAATTTAAACATGAGTACAATCTACAGCACCAATGACTGTAGGAATTTGGAATCGATTTGACCAATATATCTTGCTTCTTTCAGGGCATCTAGATTCGATGGAAATTTTATCCAGTGGTGGGCCTTCGCGAAGATACAATGAGCTACGTTGCTTATGGCTTTGAATGATGAACGCCAAAATCTTCACTAATACCTGTTTGAAATCCGGCATCACTAACATATTGTAGGTATATCTTTTGCCGAGCGGCAAGGGCACCTACTCTGGATTCATCAACCTCTGGTATAAAATAATCCGAAAAATAGTCTATATTTTCACTTCCAAAACGCAACAAGAGCTTAGATTTGCTTGGGCTGATGCTTCTTCTCTTCCTATAGCTCTTCATATTACGAACATTTATGAAGTCCATCTTGTTTAACAAAGTTTACTGCAACTACCGTCGCGAAAAAGTATGCTTTATTCAAATAAAAATAAGCTAGTACTGGAAAAATATAAGTAAATCCTTATGTTTTAAGTAACTACTTAAAACCAGAAGGAGTTTGCTTATGGTCGTAAGTAATCTCTTCTACATGAAGTAGTCACTGACCTTTTATTCAATTTATATTGAGTAAATACTTAAATAAGAGGAAGTAGAAGCCAATACTTCTCTTTATTCAATCGACCCACTATGAGTAATATGGAGACTAAGTATCTGCTAAATGGTTCTCTATTAATATATTATCATGCCAATAAGCAGGCGCCCAAACCGTGTTTGAAAACTAATAATAGACACTAGTTGTCCATCAATACAAAGCTTTTCGAATTAATGTTATTGACACTGCATATCAGCTTTTTACGTTAATTTAATAAAAAAGGTGACTAATTTGTTCTTAAATCTGTGAAAACAGAATAACGAAGTTTAAGGACAGTTCAAAAGATGTATTGATTGTCTGTCAGTTTCGCAAAATCTGTCACAAAAACATGTCTGGATAATTATACCTACCGGTTTTGAAAAAATGCAGACAGAAGAAAAAGAGATAAAGAGATAAAGAAAAATTATTAAACTGAAAAAATAAATAATGGAAAAATACTATGGCATGCAAAAAGGGTAAAAAAAGAGATTCAGAAAATTTAAGAAAAGAACGAATAATGTAAGGAAAAAATGCTTGGATTCAGGTAGCAAATAATAAAAGTGCCCAATAATCTGCATGCTTTAGATTAAATAGAATCTGAGAAGTAGTGAAGATTTAGCTTTGAATGAAGATATGGATCTTATATCCTAAAATATGAACCGTATAGAATTATTATTAACAAATTTTAAATACTAAAACATGCTTCAGAAAAATAGATTTTGCGTTCACATGTTTTCATTGATTAGAAAACAAAACCAAATAATTCAACCTCTGAAAAAATCGAAAAAAATAGTGACATACAACCAATCTAACCCTACCCTATAATTTGTGAATGATTTTTTTCACTTAGGGCGCCAATTTCCATTGAACGCTGCTTGGCGGTAACAGGTATAACGAAGCGTCGGCGTCTTCAGCGTCGAGACGGCCGCGCTGGCGTCGCCAAGCGCCGCCGGCATCCATTGATTGTTTATCAATGAGTTCTGATGATAGAGCCACAGTTTATTCAGGTCTTTGGACTCTGGTAGAGTCATGAAAATGTATACACATCATCTAATATTTTAAATATATTTCTATATTAGAAATAAATTCATTACGTCAAGTTATAAAAAAAATTTCTACAAAGCTGAGATAATTACAAGATAATACTTATTAGTATGCACTAAATGGCTACGAAATAACGACTCAATACGAGATATAGGACAAAGTGGAGTCAGTTTTCTCTATGCTGACGGTCTAATTTGATTAATGGATCACTTCACATGATCAAGGAGAAAAGGTGTAAGCGCGTCATTACTTCATTGGTCAAATGTTGCTAAAATTTTAGAATAACTGAAAGTCTTCGACGTAAAACAGTTCAAACATTGCTCGTATTTATGTATTTAATTATTGTTTTTTGCCAACAAGATCTCGTATAAGAAACAACAACGTCACAAAAGCCTTCAGACATGTAAAGTTTAAAACTGCAACAAATACATTTGGAATATATTAAAAATTATAAAAATATTGGAATCCACAATCATTCGCAAACATGCAGAATGCCCTTTTGAATCCCTCGATTTTTTCACCCCCGATTATTTCGGGTCGTAGGAATTCAAAGAAGCGTGGGGAGATGCGAAGCTAATTTTCTCCTCTTAACCTCTTATTGCTGTGAACTAAGGGTACCCATCTCTGCTGCAAGCGCGGCTTAACTATCTAATTCCATAAAATATAACTTTAGAGAATGCTCGTAAATTAAGATGAAGCATGTCATTAAAAACTCGTTTTTGGATTTTAAAAAATCATAATCCTGAAAACATCCATAATTAAGCAGCGATTGAACAGAAAAGTTGGACAATTTTCCCATTAGAAATGCAGCAACAAAATATTGTTCTGGATCTGATTTTATTACTGAAGATCTTGATGAACAGAATGACTTTGCCAAGGTTCTCAGGACCAATTCCTAGGCTCAATTGCTCTGTGCAAGTTCCTTGGCATACCAAATGAGAACCAGAAGACACTTTTTGCTTCGATGAAGGGAATGGTTAGACAAGTGCCCCATTGCTAATTATCTAAAATTCGGATTTTGGTCTGCAGGGAAGTGGAAAGATGAATGGCTACCGATCCATGATGCCCTTTTTTGGTGACCTAACAATGTAATCAAATTAACGCTAGAGTATATCTTAATCTTAATCAAAATTCTTCTGTAGCAGCAAAGCAACTTTTCTATAATGACCAGCCTGTCAATGGGCGACAACACATATAAATTGATCTCATTTGTTCCAGACAAAGGTTGATAATATTAAAAGATGTATAATGCAGAATCGTTGCGCTTATGCCAAGAAGTTGAGAATCCAAGAAGACTAACATAACAGAGAACAAGCAATGGAAAAAACCAGACAAACAGTATTTGGAAATTCTTAAATGACACTTATAAATTTGAAATCTGTCCACCCGAGAAAGCTATTCGATTTCATGAAAAGGATCCAGCTTCTGGATTAGTGGAAACTGGAAACATTGGAAACCACAGTTGTGAGCTGCAATAAATCGAGGGTCGCAGTGGAGGGCCCCATCTTATAGAAATATGTACATAGAGAAATGGTTAGGGCCCGAGAAGTAAGAAAGTTGGTTTACAATCACAGATTGACAGTAAGATGGCAATATATATTAAGTATGTGATGGTACGAAGTATAGAATCTTCAAATATATGTCTTATAACCTGCATGAAATTAAATGAACTGACGCAAGAAGAGCAAAAGAGCCAACTGTTTCATCGAATTACATCACTTATTAACTCCAGTATTGAGATCTCTCATATAGGCATCAATTCCCAGAGAATATGGGAGGAATCAAATGTTTTTTCAACCAACAGTCACAAAAAGTTGGAAGTACAATTACTAATTCTATTTTATGCAAGTTGTCCTGATAGAACATTTTTGTTGTTCATGTCATGTCCTTTGATTTCAAATGGGTATTGAGTACGAATCGATATTCATTGATCCCAGTTCGATATTTGTAATAGATCTCTTCAATGCCTTGTGTGTTTCTAAGTAATCAAGGCTTTTCATGAATTACTTCAATGTCTCTTTGATTTGGTTCTTCTTAGTGGTCTGCATATACTTTGTTTGATTCTCGCTATTCTCCATTCTTTTAGTTTTTTGGCCTTTTCAATAATGATTGCAAACTTAAACACTGATATAACATCTCTCTGCAGCGGTACTACTAAGGCTACCAGATTGTGCTTTGGAGACTTTGGTATTTGCATTCATAACTGCTAGCATAGGGGCATATTTCCGTCTTGCCTAAAGTCAGCTATAGTAATACGATTTTATAAGGGTGGTGACCGTAAAGAACCTTCTAACTATGGTCCAATCTCTTTATTGCCTACACTTTCAAAAATTGTTGAACGGCTTGTTAAGACTCGAATGTGGAACTATCTTCAAACCGTTGACTCCTCACACTATGGCAATTTGACTTCCAACAGTCTAGGGTAACACATGACGCTATTCAAACCCTCATGGAAAATATATATTTGGGTATTAATGGACACGAGGCTGTTGCGGCAGTGTTCTGTGATCTGTCAACTGCGTTGATCATAGAAAGCTGCTGACAAAACTTAAGTGCTATGGGTTCCGCGGTACTGCCTTGGTCTGGCTTGCATCCTACTTTGCATGGTCGTACTCAGTTGGTTGTGTCGGGTGGAGAGAGGTCATCAGCATTGGGGGTTGAGTCAGGAGTCCCTCAGGGGTCGGTTCTTGGACCCTTATTGTTCCTGACTTGACTTGCGTCAAAATTGGTGGAAGTTTCACCATGTTCGCCGACGATACCGCGGTATCATGGCATGGGCATGATGTTGCGGGACTTGCCTCATGTATCTCAGCTGAGTTAAAAATATTTTAATAATTCATGTGATGCAAATCGCTTTGTTTTCAATGCTGATAAGACAATTTTTTTTGCATTTGGTCGTGACCTGGAGGATGTCTATCTTGAGGGTAATTACTGTTCAGATTTCTGGAATGTCTAAGTTTCTGGGACTTAGGGTTGATAAACAGCTTCATTTTGAGCAGCATATCTTGGGGTTGGGTAAAACGTTGTGTTCTGGATGCTTTGCGGTAAGAGTAGTGAGGCAGGAACTGGATCAACAGATAGTTAGAATGGTGTATTTTTCATCATTTGAAGCACATCTCCGGTATGGTATTTTCTTTTGGGGAGCAAGTATACAGAATTTGCAAAATGTGCTTTTTGTCTCGCAAAAAAGGCTGTTCGCTTCATTGCCAATATCAACCAAAGGGTGTCATGTAAAAAATACTTTATTGATTTAAATCTTCTCACCCTACCATCTATGTGCATACTTGAGACTGCGTCATTCATTTTTAAGGACCGTCATATCGCACAAGTTCGCCAACCGCAACGGATTACAAGGCACATAAATGATATGCCTTTATCAATACCAACAAAGGCAATGGTCCACTGATCTACAATATATATTGGCAAAATGATATTTAATCACCTTCCTAATTTCTTAAAAACATCATCAACTACTGGACATTTTGGAAAGCACTAAAAAAGGTTTTAATCCCAAAAGCCTACTACAGCCTGAATGATTTTTTTATGGCTCGTCTGTAGGTTTTAAAGTTTAACATTTCATACTGATTTTTATCTGTTTTTTTTTAATTGATGAATTTATTGTTGGTTTTATTGTCTGGCTTTTTACATGTGCTAGCGTTAAGTTTTTTTATAACATTTTGACTTTTTTCTTATATTTAATAATTGTATCGTAACACTTATTTTAATTTGCTTTGTAAATGGGGACAATCATTTGCTCCGATCACACATAACTGCATCAGCTTTACATTGGCAAATGAATTTTTTTCATTTACCCTTTTAATCCTGCGGTTCTGTTGTTTAAAGTTAGCAAACAATTGGTGCAGCGTCCAAGGAAATTTTCAGCATTTTCCGACTTCTTCTTACGGTGAAAACTTGATCTGCTTTCTTCTGCATATGGTTCCAGTCTCTTTGGGAATACGTTTGTTAAGATCTACCGTTATGTACATAATGTTCCACGACCATATACGAAACGAGGAGCCCAGGGAAAGGACAAAAGTAGTAGAGGTTGGTGATATCCCATCATAACTCAAATAGTGGCAATGGGCATGTCATATTATAAGATCTGATCGAAGAAAAGGGTGTGAAAGTATGGCATATATAAAGAAGAAAAATCGAAAGGTCACTGGTTTGGCGCTCTGATAATAGCGGATAGGACAAAGACTGGAGATGCCCAAGAAAGAACAAACTGAAAAATTATGTAAATCTGAAATTGGATCAGTAAAAGCTCATAATAGTGATATTGATGAGGAGGATGACTAAGGAAGAATGGCCGCAGAAAAGCTACGTAATGGTATATTTTTATTTATCGTATGGCTGCACATAATATAAAATACACAAAAGTATATAACACGGACATAGTTCAATCTTAGAAACATACATTCAAATTAGACACATAGCCAATTGAAGCGTCTGTTGCCATCAGGAAGTCATCGAAATTGCCCCTATATGCCATACTCGGATATTCCATCACCATGTGTTGTACGGTTTGCTTTTCTGCCCCGCAATCACACCTTGTAGATCGCGCCCTGCCCCACCTGTGTAGTGAGTCCGCGCATATGCCGTGATTAGGGCAGATTCTGTTGAGTGATGTCCATATTTTACGGGGCTGTTCGAAGGCGGGTAGTTTCATCCTTATGCAGGGAAGATTCCTGCATTGAGGGGGTCAGTTATCTGTCCATCTATGCTCCCAGGAGTCTGTGGGGTCGAACTATGACGTGAGCAGTTCTTCAGCAGTTCTTATAGTTGGTCTCCTGGATCGTAGTCTGTTTCTGCATGCATGGTAAGCGAGGATTGCCTTGTATGCGTTTATATTCTCGAAGAAGAGTTGCTTTACGCCTGAGATCTGGAGGAGGTATATGGCTCAATATTCGAAGCCATTCAGTGGGGGGTTGATCTTAGTGCGCTGCTGATTATCCTCATGCTCTCGTTCAGTTGTACGTCCACTTTTTGGGTATGGACACTGTTGTGCCAGATCGGCTCGCCGTACTCTGCAGTTGAGTAAACTAACCCAAGTGCTGAGGTACGCAATGTTTCAGCGGTAGAGCCCAATGTAGTGCCACATAGCTTGTGGAGGATGTTATTCCGAGTTCGCAGTTTCGCAACCGCATTCTCCAGGTGTCTTATAGGTCAGTCTCCTATCTAGGGTAACTTCAAGGTACTTCGGGTGCATAATGTGGCGCAGTGAAGTATCCTCGAAGAGGACCTGTACCTGTCTATTCGCTGCCCTGTTGGAAAGATTTAAGCATGCCGTCTCTGTTTTGTTGGGATTTGGCTTCAGTCTCCATTTACGGAAATATATTCCCAAGCTCGCTAAGTCTGAAGATAGGGCAGCTTCCGTTTCTTCAAAGATACGGTGTTGCGTGGCTAGCACCCAGTCATCCGCGTAGCCGAACTTCCGAGATCTAGTTTCAGGCATGTCGGAGATGTAGAGGTTTGAAGAATAGTGGGACCAGGACAGACCCCTGAGGCAGTCCGTCATTGAGCGGCCTTAAGGTACTCGTTTTGTTACCCAATGTAACCCGAAATACCCTGCCAGTAAGCTATCAATAGGTTGCAGAGTTTGTTTGCATGGGATTGATTTTTAAAGTTTATATAGTAGTCCATGTCTCCACACAGTGTCATAATCTGCAGAGAGGTCCACCAAGACGTCCGATGTTTTCAGGTTATCTTGGAAGCCCGCTTCGATGTGGGTCGTGAGTGCCATGATCTGATCTGTTCAGCTGGTCTAAAACCAGCCTGCCCGATGGGAATCCTCTCCAGTATTTTGCTCCCGATCCTGTTATAGAGAAGTCTCTCAAGGAGCCTCTAGATTGTGCCCAGCAGCGCTACTGGGCGGTAACTTTTCGGATCGTCTTTCGGCTTACCTGGTTTGAGGATAGCTATGACTCTAGACGTAATGGTATTTTATGAACTAATTTATTCATAAAATGCGGTAGGATTTTGATGACTTCTATCCAATCCATCCAGTTTAAGGTCATCTTTTGCATCGAGACAATTATCAGGATATTTAATAAATTTGCATTAAAATACTTTGTGCAGGGTTGTTCCGCATATTTTGACAAACTATGGCTGTTTTATCATTCAAGATAAAAACAAGTTTAAATGCAGGAGCTAAAGAGTCTTTGAGAATTGCCAACATTTTTTTTATATTATGTTATTCCATTATAAAAAATATGGTAATTTCTATCAGTGTAAAAACATTTTAACAGATCTCATGTAATTTGAAATAGAAAAAAGATAAGCTAAAGATCTGTTCGGGCACTTGATATAGTGAGGCAAATTGCTATTTTGATTCGCTAAACCTAATTTATCCAGTGTTTTTGTAAAATTTTATATACAAAACTTTTGCTCATTATTTCACAAATTATCGTTATTAATGTGTACAATAGCTTGGCCAGTAAATTTGTATTATAAACCAAATTGACACTATTATTTTAAAATATTCGGTTCTCAAGTGCAATTCACATATTTAATTACAAATAATATTTAAAAATAGATACAAACTATTTGTCATTTTTTAAGTAATAAAATGTGTCAAAAAATCTATTTATACTGCCAAAGTACCTCCTAGATTGCGGACTTCTAATGTGTAGCCTAAATATTTTAATGATATATTAGCGTAAATTGAGTTTAAAGTGCAAAATTAATCTCAAAATTACAAAAAAAAGTTAATTTATTATGATAGCCAAGCAAGAAAAATTGAACCTAATATCATATTTTTTTAGTAAGCTGAACCATCCGTATGTTTTACTATCAGCAGTTCTGTATGAAAATTTGAGGAACACCCTTCCCCCTCCCCCTTATTAATCGACAACTTAAAATTCCACATTAAAAATTATCAAACTATTTTATGGCAATAAGGGAAATTTTATTATTTTTCCAAAATTCATCAATTCCCAAGTTTAAGATGTAAAAATAATTAGTAAATAATCGGCTGCACGATTTTTACATTATAATCGCTTGTATGTTATTAAAACTAATTTAATCAACGAACAAAGTAGTTTTCTCAGTGTATATGCTCCCTCTAAATCGGTACGCCTTTTTTCAGTGTATATGATGACTCGTTATGAGTAAACTCAAACACAGGGTTTGAAATGTCGCTTCTCTACAGTTAGTCTCCTCGGACGATGATGGTAATTGATATAAATATATATTATATAATAAATGTATTAATTAATTAAATTATAATTGTACTACCAGGGCAATTGTTTATTAAAATAATCAATTCGTTTTCATTGTTTTACCTAATAACTAAGTTGCCAGATCGTTTATTCGCCGGAGAATCCGGTTATATTTAGGTATTACGGAATTCCCTACTATGTATTAACATTTGAACGAATTATTGCTTACCGAGAACTAACGTTAAATAAACGGTATTAAACAATATGTCCTGAACGCGACAGGTCGAAATCCGTAAAAAATAAATTTAAATTCCCACTGTATTATTCCTTCTACCAAGGACATCCTGTTTGGAGACGCAAAACGTGTCCAATTATAGAAAATTACTAGGAAACGTATGCACATAGATGTATGGGTTACTCGATCACGTTTACTTGTTTGCACCAAAAAGCATTCGATTTGCAACTAGGAGCTACATTTACACCACAAATTTAATTAAC
>MU184522.1:34034-66796 GCA_016904865.1 Pissodes strobi
TTCGATTTGCAACTAGGAGCTACATTTACACCACAAATTTAATTAACTCATTTTTATTGCGATATGTAAACCAAGTATCTGTCTTTGTGAGATTATACAAGGTGACTCAAAAGTATGGGACAAACTTTCGGATTCATATAGTCCAATAATATAATTTCGTAAGTATAAGTTAGGTATGCGCTCCTAAAGGGCCATAACTGAAAACCAGCTTTTAATTTGGAAACTTTTAAGGTGCGCCTAGCAAATAAAACTGAGCAGTCATGTCAAGGCGGCCTTACACTGAGGCAATCATGAGCAACATATAGTTGCCCACCGCGTGCGATTATTGAAAAACTGCCTAGCATGCGCTTTAGAGCAACCACGTGACCCAAACGACAGAGCTGCTTACCTGGAAGAATGCGAACTTACCCGAGCAATGCTGGATTCATACAACAACAAGGCCTGGAACAACAGAATCACAGCACTTATAAAGTGACGAGAGACGGCGTAAAATACATCATCACGGACAGGACAGATATCGCGGAGGCGTTCATGGAATACTTCGCCAATATGGGTAGCCTGACGGAGAATCTATCAGATGACAGGACAAGAAGAAGAGTTCAGAGGACAACGGACGAAATCGAAGCGCTGCCGCTGCAGGACACCAGCAGGATAATCACTAGCCCCAGGGAGCTAAGAAGGATCATAAGCAAGGCCAGACCATACAAAGCGCCAGGACCGGACGGAAATAGCCATGAAGGAGGCCAAGTTCCTGTCGAATAAAGCCTTTGTCTAGCTAACGTACATCATCAATGCCTCCATCGGACTACACTACTTCCCGAAGACATGGAAGACAGCCAGGATCATCGTCATCGACAAACCAGAAAAGGACAGGAGCCAAACCTCATCATACAGACCCATCTCCCTGCTACCCACCCTCGGAAAGGTCTTCGAAAGAGTGCTCAACAAAAGGATCAACGCAAAGCTCCAAACACTAGGAACCATCATACCAGAGCAGTTTGGATTTCAGCGATTAAAAGCGACAGCCATGCAGCTTGTGAGGATAGTGGACCAGGCAATGATAGGAAACAACACCAAGAAGACGACACTCTCCGCAGACGATGTAGAAGTCTACACATCATCAACGCAGCAGGTGGCGGCAGCACAGCGAATAGAACAACACAGGCAGATAGCGGAATATTTCAAGAAATGGAAGCTGACGATAAACGAGACGAAAACGCAACTTATCAACTTCAACCCGAAGCGCAGGTGAGAAAGGACACGCGTGACGATCAGCGGGACACGGATCGCAGACACGGACACCGTCAAGTACCTAGAGGTCACGCTGGACGTGAAGCTGACATTTAGGAGAAAAACAGGAATAGCAGCAAGCGCAATGTTCGCTAACATCACGCCGCAGTCAAGACCAGACAAGGACATCAATTTAAGACTGTACAACACCTACGTCAGGGCAATAATCGTGTATGCCGCGCCGGTTTGCAGCTTCGCAGCAAAAACCAACAAGGAAAAGCTTCATACTCTGGAGCGGAAACTGCAAGACGACGAGACAACTGTACAGAGAAGCAGGGACAAGAACGCTAGAACAGACACTACAGGAGGCAGCGATGAAATTCTTCAGGTACACGGTAAGGACGCAGGAAATAACCAGGAACATAGGAAGGATGACCATAAAGGAGATGTCATTCAGGAAAATCCACAAAATAATCCACGAGGTGATGCTCTGAAAAACCAGGACGAGGACTCTGGCTATTGGTGACTCCTACCTTTCGCTAATGTACCTATTCCGAATATCAGACTCAACAATTTCTCTTCTCATCCCCGAAGTCTGTAGAGCCATAAAGCGTGGCGCAAACCAGAGCGGTGGCGGGCGTGGTGGCGGTCGCGGTAAAATACTGTGCGTGTAAGTTAATTAAAGACCGCAAACAGAAGCGATCTGGCAAATACACGTACAGGATTTTACCGCCAACGCCACCGCGACCGCAACCGCGCCCGCCACCGCTCTGGTTTGCGCGACGCTTAATTCAAGTTTTGAAGGAATATATTCAGGTAAGCGAATTTACATTTTCATTTATGTGAATTATTCATAACAATTTATTAACTTCAGATCCTGTTAAATCAAGTGTAGTTTTGGCGATGCATTCTCATCATGGGTGGGGAAAGCAATGGTTGATTTGAAAGAGAAAGGTTGTATGTAGGTGAACCAGGTGACTGCGCAGAAACTGCTGATTAACTGCCAGAAGCTTGAGTAGAGCTGGATGATTGAGGCTGAGAGACTTGGTTTGAAGAAGCAGGATGGACGAATTTCCCCATAACAGCGTCAAATAAAATATTATTAATATAATGTTTCGCCATGTGATGCGAGGTCGAACTCAATTTGCGTAACACATTTCCCACATATATGCATGCATGCGTAAAAAAGTCGTCCTGTTGTAAAAGTGCTTGCATTATTTTATATGCCTCATCTGCTCTTCTGCATGTCATCTTCATCCCGAGTAGGTGCTGTCTAATATCTTTTTTCTTTTTGGAGCTTGCTTCCTAAACTTATCTGCTGCTGATTGCGATGGTTTTATTAATCGATGTGACTCATGCTGCTGGTGGTTATCTGTAGATGGTTGAATAGTTGTTTGGGATGCTAATCTGTTCGGCAGTATTTGACTCTTGTGATCAGCCTTATCATTTTCTGACTGAAAATTAAATAAAAAATACATAGAAAATAATGATAAATACATTTAGAATAATTGTTTCAGGTATCAAACACGGATAATGGTTGGAAGGAAATAAGTAAAGAATTTGGAATTTCCAAGTAGCTCTTGGTGGGGCCTCGTATCTCGAAAAACCTATATCTGAGCTGTCTAAAGCTGGTCGTGCGCATTGAAACTGGCACACCCACGAGACAAATCTTGACATTTTTGGCAATTTTTGGTAATTCAGGATTTTACCTGCTAGTAAGGCATGTCCATATTATGACGTTTTGACAAGAGCCCTAGAGAAAAACACAACCATTTTTTACATTCATTAGGCTATATTTTGTGACTTTGTCACCTTTGTCATCACTTTTTCACAAAATAATTTTAGCTATTATCCTTCTAGAGAGAAAGATAGTATTCCAGTAAGTTTCGTGACCACAACCGGTGTGTGATAATTGCCGCATATTATTGTTTTCCTGTCAAATTTGACAAACCCCATCATTGATGACGTACTGATACGCATTCGCTTGTTTTACAATGGGAAAAATCGTGTGTCCCACTTTTAATGCGCGCGACTGCACCTTAATTAGAAAGGCACATTTTGTATTGTTCTGATGGCTATTTGGGCCGCTAATTACTGCTATACTTTCGCTGATGCAGGTATCCAGGGCAGAATTTCAGAGGGCGGTGAATTTCGGGAAACAACTGTCTTTAAAAAGGTGGAAAAAGTAAACTTAATATACCAAGCCCTGAACCTCTGCTAGGACGCCAAATGAAGCAGCCATATGGTATCTTGGAGGACGATGCTCTTGCCCTGACTAAGCAATTGATTAACCCGTTTCCTGGCCTTCCATGAGATGAAGTTTTTAATAGAACATTGTCGCGAAAACAGGAGATCTCCCGTTTTCTCTCTCAACCTCCTATTCTACTGTTTTCACTATGAGATCTACTGTTTTGCCAATGCCTATTCTTCTCCTCTTTTTTATGAAAGCTTCTGTTGATTTCAGTAATGTTCACCAGCATATTTTAGTACAACACCGTTCTCTACGGCACTGTGTTCTTTACTTGTCTCAGTGTCTAATGTCTATCTATAGCGTAGCGTTTCGGAATTTTAGATTGATTCTAGGGCCCAGAGCGAGTGTATAGTGTATATTTATGGCTATTTCGATTCGACCGCATCTTTGCTCGCGGTGCGCACGAGTTTTTGAAGTGAAACTTCTTTAGCGAGGGTAAGTCCGAAAAAATGAATATCAAACGAAACGGAAATCAAAGTGAAACACTTTAATGAAGCATGTTCCAGTATAGCTAGAGGGTTGAAATTTTCAGGACATGTAGCCGGGGAAAATAAGGATTCTGGACGAAAACTATCCTGTAAACCTCGGTATCTCTGCTATTAAAGTGAAACATGCAGAAAATCGTAAGAGTCTCAAGTTTTCCATACTTCGCTTCGGCTGGATGCATTATAGAAAATTTTAAGGAATGCAAAATATTTTGACATGACTATGAAGTTTAGGTTAAAATATGTAGATTTATACATTTAAAAAATTTTGGAGATTAAATGCAGTTTCTGTCGATTTTATGGTAAATTTTGACGTAAAATTTCACTTTCAGCATATCGGCGTTACTAGTTTTTTTGGTAAGTATAAGTAGAATAAGTTGCCTGAGATCTCAATGAATTGGATTTGAAGCCCGAGAAATGGGCTAGGATGGGAGAATTTCGAAATTTTTCAAGCGAAAGACAGCAATGTTATGGGAACTTTCTTGGTAGAATTTTACTTTAAACATCAATGTATATAGCATTTCGGAAATTCAGAATATTTGTTCATATTGCAATTAATCATAAGTCAGTATTATTATTCGTTAATGTTTGTTTGCATATAAACTAGTAATTAATACAGATTTTCACTCTGTCGATGTCGTGTCGTGCAGTCTTAAGCACACACTGATTTTTTTATTAATCATTTTTGGAGAGACGAGAAGGAGTGATTAGCTTGAGCATAATATACTTAATATTATTTTCAAATTTTGTATCATGCTATCGGATTGTTTATTAAAATTTCCAATAGCTTTGATAATTTATTACAAAGATTTTGATAAAATAAACCGTTTATTGTTGAAAATTATGATTTTTTTCGCAATAATCTACGCACTTTAAACCGAGCGGGTTGTGTAGTGAGCGTTATCCCAAAAAACCCAAAAATTGCCATATCACAAATTGCGAAATTGAACCTATTAACATTATAAAATGGCTGCAAGTGGTCTGCTTAATGTGCTTTTAAAGAACCCAAAAGTACTAGGGAAGTGTTTGGTTACCCATGTGGTTTTTGCAAGATGGTTCTGGGGTAAGCTCCGCGCAGAGATCCGATTCATACTGTTGTCTGCCCGCACCGTTCCGTACTTGTATGGTGACTGTCTACTGGGAATCAAAATAGCACTGCGCCGAAATAACAGGGTCAAAGCATTGGAGGAGGCTCTAGGTGAGGTTAACAGCGCAACGCACAAAAGATTGATGATTTTGAGATTTAGATTCGTGAGATATCTGAGGAAGTTAAGAGCATGAGAACTAGCTTTTTGACCTTCCTTGATGACATTAAGAAGGACCTCAACATCATAAAATGTTCCACATCAACTTCAACCAAAAATGATTTCTGTAGGTACAGTGCAGCGGTAGTGTATGATAATGTAATGTATGAGGTGCCTGAGAAGAGGTCTTGTAACCTGATGGTTTTTAATTTGCACCAGAAGAGTGAAGATGAAGATGTTTCAGAGGTGAAAGACTTACTCTCGGGAATAGTGGGCTCTTCTGTAAATATTATTATTTCAGCTAGATTAGGAAAACGTAATAAAAATGGGCATCAATCACTTAGATTGACTCTTGAGTCTCCTGCGATGGTCCGATTAATGTTGAGGAATAAACGTGAGCTTGACAAAAGCTTAAAAACATCCCTTGAGCTTGATTTAAGCAATGAACAAAGGGCAGAGGTTAAGACTCTGAAAAGCGAGCTGAGGGAAAGAAGAAGAAATGGAGCAGCCGGTCTCATTCTGAAGTATGTCAAAGAAGTTTTCTATCTGGTTTCCTCCAGAACTGAAACAAATGATAATTGATAAAAAGAGAGCAAATACAAAATACCGTAGAACTCAATTGCTTGGTGACTATACTGAGTTTTCTGAATTGCGAGCTCGCTCTAAGCACTTAAAAAACCAATGTTATCAAGATTATGTTGCTCTAACGGAATCATCCCTTAGGGGTAATGTAAAAAGTTTCTGGAAATTTGTTAACATAAACAGAGCATTTGTGGTTTGCCTTCTATAATGACATTACTAGTGCCTCTGGCATAGAGATTGTCAATTTATTTGCAGACTATTTCTCCAAGACATATAGCGTTGAGGATTGTGTCTTGCATGATACTGAGTTGCCTGCAGGAGACATCACCTTGTCACGATTTTGCATACCTATCTCATCTATCCATGAAAAGTTATTCAAACTAAATATAAGAAAGATACCTGGCCCTGATCGTCTTCCCCCATCCCTAGTTAAACAGTGTAGGTTTCCGTTTTCTAGACCCCTTTTCCACATTTTTAATCTTTCATTAATGAGTGAGACATTCCCAGTCTTTTGGAAGGCAAGCTTTATCACTCCTATATTGAAATCTGGGGTTCACTCTCAGGTTAGGAATTATCGACACATCAGTGTGCTTAGTTGTATTCCAAAAGTGTTCGAGAGCCTTGTATGTGATTATATGGCAGCTAGTTCTAGTTTGCACGGTTCTTTTATTGACCAACAATTTGGATTTCTTTCTCATCGCTCCACTGTAAAATCTGTATACACCGCATACAGATTTTACAAAGGCCTTTAACCGTGTAAACCATAAGGTCTTAATTGATAAGTTGCAAGGTCTGGGAATTCAGGGCGAGCTTTTGGAATACTTGTCATCCTACCTTACAGAGAGAATACAAATAGTGCACATCCTGAGCTTCCAATCCAAGGAGATTAAGTGCCATCTGGTGTACCCTAGGGTTCACACCTGGGCATGTGAATGATATTGCCTTTTGTTTTGTCTTTGCACTTTTACTAATGTTTGCAGATGATTTACAATTTAATATGAGGATCAACAATAACGATGATTGCTTGAGTTTACAGGCTGATTTAAATCGTGTGAACCACTGGTGTGTGATTAATGGAATGTCAGCAAGTGCCATTTGATAGTTTTCAGCCGCAAATTAAAGATATGGGCGTTATCCTTGATTCAAACTTATATTTTATTCCCCATATATCTATGGCAGTCTCAAGATCCCTTCAGATGCTGGGCTTTGTCAAGGGCTGGGCTAAAGATTTTCTTAATACCCAGTCCATTAAACTATTGTTCTGCTCTTTGGTGCGACCCCCTTTAGATTACTGCTGATGTGTCTGGTCCCCTCACTATGGTGTCCACATTCAGGCTATCGAAAGAGTTCAACACAAATTCTTAAGGTTTGTTTCTTTCAGCACCATAGGGTTGTGGATATCAATTACTCTAGCATTGAAAGTTCACTCAATATGACTGTCCTACAGATCAGACGTATGCACAGGGATCTCACCCTGTTTTACAATCTGTTGCACTCTCACAGTTTTAGTCCTGAGCTATTGGGAAAAATTAATATCCATGTCCCTTCTAGGCAAACAAGGCTAATTCAGCCCTTATTAACCCAAACTAACCCATCATCGTACTAACTATGGATATAATTCTTACCTATCTAGATCAGCTAGGTTTGCCAATCAGTATTCTGGCAGGTTGGACTGTTTTGGAAACCAGAGGGCTTTTAGATCTCAACTCAAGTCATGTAATATTTGATGTGATAGTTATTTATTCATTTCTATTTAATTGTTACAATTGTTGCTTTCTTTGTCATTTGTTTGCTTTGATTGACTTATTCTGTGATATGGATATATGGATAATTGCTGCATGCTATTTTTCTATCAATTTTCAATTTTTTCTTTTTTGTGTAAGGTTAGGTTTTAAAGCTTGTATTTTGTATTTTTTCCTTGTATTTTTATTGGGCAGTTAAGCTCGTTAGATAGATAAATAAATAAATAAATAAATGATTTTGGCTATTTGTGCGACTAAAAAAGAAGGTAGTCCAGGTGTAAGGCAAAACAACTCACTCAAGGTAAAAAATATACCTTTCAAATATATATGATTAGTCAACAAAGTATAGGGAAGCATCCCTTAAAATACTGGCTTGATAAATCAGTTTTACATACACAAAGAAATGGGCATTGCAGGGTAAACTTCAAATTTCTACGTCAAAATTCTGAAAAAAAACTACAATTTAAAAATGAACAAGCTAAAGAATAAAAGTATAACAGGTATTTTCAACATTTGCAACAATGTGATCAAGGATTTACCCCAAATCAAAAATGGGTGTGGTGCCATGCCGTTTAAATTCGCCCAAAAATTTCTGAAAACTACGTTTTTGCAAAAGCGATTGTTAAATTGCGAAACGTTTCATCCTATAATAGTTATTAATAATGGAAGCGTTTTAAATGATTAAAGGTATTGGGCATATAATATATAAAAAAACTGGTTTCGAAGTAAACACAGTCAATAATTATATCATTTTATAGGCGTCCGTCAAAAACGGAAAACCTCATAGAGGAAACGCATTTGCATAAGGAAGTTCAAAAGAATATGATATCGATACCGCTTAAAAAATAAGTGCTTATTATTCAAGTATTGAATTATTTTAATCAAGGATATTAGATGAATGATTATTTAATTACACCGAACATGTTTATAGGCAAGATAAATCAGAATGAATAAATAAGTCCATTCAACGAATTATATATTTATAAACTTATTTAGAAATATTTCGTATTGTTAGAACTTTATTCTTAAATACAATAATTTGAAGCGATTGATGTAAGGGTAATGATTCAAAATTCAAATAAATATATTAAAATAAAGCTGATAAATTGAACTATAGTTAGAATAAGCATAGCAGGCAAGATATATTGAAGAAAAAAATCTTCTATGAAAGATACATTTGTGTTCAAAGAAAAGTCTGGTATTCTTATTTTTATAATAAACTATTACGTTTGAATAAAGAAAGATTGTTCTTTCTTTCTAATAATAATTACAATCCAATCAAGAAAACTAACTCTATTTTTAAGTTTAAATTTATATTTATATTGACACATCTTATACTTATACCAAGAATAGTCAATATTTCATTTACCTACTAGTCTTAAGTACAGACTATAGTCTTCAATGCGCATGACTGATTAAACAAGTTCGTATCCACGTCTCCTGTAATTTTATTTGTGTTTTTGCTGCAGTATAGCCTGGAAGACGATTTTATGGCGGGCGGTTGTTTTTCGTGTGAAATAGCTGAAAGTGTTTAATAATGGAAGAATTATAGAAACAAATTATTCCAAAGAGTTTAGGTAAGTTTTTAGCTATTAAGGTTAATAATAATGTGATTTAATACTGTAACTGTTATCCATGTGTAGCCAACAGTTACAATCTAAAATCACATTATTATTATCCTTAATAGCCAAAAACTTACCTAAACACTTTGGAATAATTTGTTCCAAGCACCAGGATTTCAATAATTCTTCCATTATTAAACACTTTCAACTATTTCACATGAAAAACAACCGCCCAATAAAATCTATTTTGTATTTCATTGAAGCATGTCGTATGTTTACAGACAGAATAGTAATATTTGCTTTAAATCCAATTTATCCTTATTTTAAGAATACACTTTGAAGAACTTATTTTATGTTTACTTAAAATATAACACAAAATATATTGAAGTATAATATATGGATAATATAAATGTACCAATCTTCATGAAACAATAATACCCCTATACTTGTTTCAAGTATCTATTCTTCTTAAATCAATACTAACTCAATCTTACTAAATAACAAAAAAGTTTTATTTAATTGAAGTTTGAAGTATAACTACACTTGCGGCAAAGGAAATGCACTTTAGCGTTGACTTAAGATTAATAATCTTATAACAAGAATAACTTTTTTCCGTGCGGTACCACAGCTTACCATAACACAGGTATGCTGTGCCGGTACTTCCTGATTATCAGCGTTTCTCAAAAAAAAATTATACTTGTGTTTGTGTACATGACTGATACAGTTCGACATTATAGACCAATATTATGAACTTAGGCGATGTTCGGCCGTAAATAGTAACGATTATCATTAAATTTCTGGCCCAACCCAAACAATTTATTTTCATTACCTGAAATTTATAATCCGAAATTAAAATAAATATATTAATTTCTCAAAGAATTATATTAAACGTTACCATATGCCAGTGGATTTGGTGTATTCAATGATAGAGGGTGTTACAAAACGTAGAATAATTTGGGCTCCATCTGAACGGTGAACAACAATCTCCAATGTAAGGAAAAACCAAAAACTTTTTTAAACTGGAAAAAAGTAGGTGAAAAGCAATAGCTTCAAGAAAATCAAAAATGTAATGGTGAAAAATTGAAAATATCAACGAAGCAACACATTTAGGTAGGTCATTAATCATGCTTATGGAGATGATGACGTTAAGTTCCTATTGTTAAATCAAAAAATAATTAATGAAGAGAGGGATAAGCAGTATGCAATATTCCTTTAATATTTAATTAAAAAGCTAATTTCTTATACTACCACAAATTCCTGAGGCTTAAATATGAGGATCTAGCCCAATTTATCTGCATACATAACTTATTTGTGCCTTGGTATATTAAATTCTCCATTAAAAATTCTTATTCCTTGGTGTCTTTTGTTCAAAAAAGGTATAGCTAGCAGGTGTTTCTTCGAGCAGCCGTTTCTGAGATAACCAAATTTAAATATTTTATTGCGTATTGAAATTCATCGTAACTCCCTTTATACTCATTATACTTCATCCAGGCTTAGGACTGGTCCAAGAAAATTAGGCCGTGTTTAAGGGCCAATAGACCAACACCGAAAAAAATACACAACAACGTAAATGGTAAGAAAGAACTGGCAAAATCAATGGGAAGTTACAACACGAGTCAATAACATACCAAAACAGCAAATTTATATTATAAATTGTTCCATAAAACTATAAGTAAGTATTCAAAATGATCTTCGTTTTCATTTAGTTTTTTTTATGGTAGTGGCACACACACTATGGCATTCGACGAGCGGTGTGTGTGCGAAGATGTTGATTGACAAGGTTCTTGAATAGTTGTAGGTTATAATTATGAGGAAACAGATGTCCTGGGAGTGAATTCCATAGTGATGCAGGGCTCCAGACAAAGGAGTCCTTGTAAAGCGTCGTTCTAGGTGTTTCCAGTTGTACTGCGAACGGGTGCACTCTGGCTATCTGTCGGGACTGTCTGACAGGCGTTGCTGGGGGCGGGAGAATGCGGCCCCAATCCTGTGAACATCTGCCTTGAAAATATCTATAAAACAGGGAAATCTCGGCCACATGATATTCCAGACTATCCAGATCCCAGGTCCAATCCGGGTTGCTGACGAGACGCACAGCTTTCTTTTGGATGAATCCAGCAGCTTTAGGGTATGGTTAGGTGCGGCACCCCAGATGTGTGAGCAATATTCTAAGCACGGTCTTATTTGCGCTTTGTAGAGCAAGAGCAACTGCTGCGGTATACAGTTTTTTGTTTCGAAATAGCGCTCCAAATTTCTGGGAAGCTGATTTTGCGACGTTGGCAATCTGGTCATGCCAGGACATATTGCTATTGACTGGGACACACAGTAGTTCGATTGACGAGGATGAAGGACTGGTCAATCCTGTCATAATGATGTCAGAACCCGCCGTATTGGCTTCCTTGGTAAACGTGGCTGCTTGGGTTTTTGCTGCGTTTAACTGGACTAAATTCCTGTCGCTCCAAGTTCGAACTTTCTCCAGATAATTGTTTAAATATGCTCCTGTCTCCGGTGATAAGTCTCAGTCGCTGGTAAAGGTTTTTCTGATCTAAATTGGAGACAAGGGTACTGTCATTTGCTAAACTGTAAACAGCATTATTGATTTCGGTCATCAGGTCATTAATATAGATGAGGAACAGAGGAGGTGAAAATGCTGCACCCTGAGGCACTCCCGCATTAATAGTGAATGCGTCTGAGAATTCTGAGATATGTCCATCAACTGCAATGTCACAGATCGGTTCTTAAGAAAACTGGCAAGCCAGCTGCAGATAGACGCTGGCAGTCCGAAGGAGCCATCCCAGTTGCCTCACTCCATATACGAGTGACATAGGCCAATATATCTCCTGTCGATCTCTGTCTGCGGAAGCCGTATTGTTTATTGCTAATTATTCTGTTGGTCTCGAGATACTTGAGTAGTTGCTGATTGACTACAGGTTTCATGACTTTGGAGATTTTTGGAAGCAAGGCAATTGGGTGGTAGTTTGAGGGCGTGGTTTTCTTGCAAGAAGATGGGTAAATCCCTTTTCTGTTAGACAGAGAAAAAGTTTTGGAAAAAATGGGTGTTAGTTCGTTGGTACAAATGTAGTTTCGTGCCCACAATTCTTCTGGGATGTTCATACATTTAAACCATACCTTTAAGAGAGTTCTATCAAAGTAATCTGTAGGCATTCAATCTTGTGAGCGGGGTGGCCAATTTACAGGTGCATCATTCCCTCTGCCGATCCGTCGATTTTGACAATTCTCATTTAAATGATTTCTAACATTTAATGTGAAGTACACCGACGTACATTAACCACATATTTTCTGTAGTAGCCGGTGGTGATCTTACACTAAATTTGACAAATTTACTAGCTGTTCCAGGTAATTTTAACGAGGTCAATAAGAAATCTGTCTATAATTCCTACTCACACGGTAATTTTAAATTGATATGATGACATGATCATTATGTAAATATGCCATACCTCTTCTTGTAAAAAACAATTTTTTGTAACAATTTTCATCATGTGCTCTCCATTCATTGATGAATCGGTAGAAGCCTAGTCTCAATTCCAGAGGTGGTATAAGCTCTTGTACTACATGGAGGTGGAATAGATGTGATCGTTACTGCGTATTTACAGACTTCAAGCTGCAAATCTAAGGGTTCGGTGCTCAGAGTGTAAAAAAATTTTTGGGGCATTAATTAATATATTATTACTTAGTATATTTTTATTAGTATGATCCAACTATATAAAATGTTGCTTAATGGATGTTATTAGAATGCAAGCGTTTTGCATCGTCAAGCCAGTAAGTACTGACATCGCTGGAGGTATAATTTTATATAATACTAATCCTAATAATAATAATAATAATAATAATAATAGTAATAATAATTTGTCTAATAATAATCCTTGTTTGTTGTATATCCAGTTCCATTATAAATTACTGAAATATACTATTTTTCTTTATTTCTTCATATACCATCTCGCCACCCCCGAGGACTTAATGACGGTCTCCTTGTGGGTCGCGACCCACACTTGAACCAATATTCAGAATTCCAATATCAAACCTATAACATTGCGATATACTACATATTGTTTGTTCATTCATAGCAGGTGCGGAGGTTGAAACGATGCCTTTAGATTCGTCTTTTTTTGCGGCCAAGTATATCTCTGACGTTTCCCTTTGATCACATATACTTATAAAGCTTTTTACCCACACAAAAACCCCTCTTCATTTTTTCGAAACCGTTTTTTAGACCCTTTTTTCAATTCAAAGAATTCCCCGGTCGGCCTTTTTGATTTCTTCAAATTTCAGTCAAATTAGCGACGGACAATATAAAACCGTCCTACCTACCTGAAGTTGGTCCGAAGAGACACCGGATTTTTACCATCGGGGAGCTTTTGCAATGTGCCTGTCTTAAACGGTGGTTATTGACGCTCTCAATATATTGTTATGCTTTCTAATTTGTGTACTCGAGTAAAAATATACAATTCTGATTAACATACATGTTTGCAATTGATGGCCCAATATAGCTCGTGAAAATAATATTTTTGTCGTCTGTTTTTATTTTTAATAACCATTGATGCTACATAAATTGCATTTAATGTTGAATGAAGGACGATATATGAACCAGGGTCTAAGATATATAGGAAACTCTGTTCAATATGACACACCTTTGTAAACCGTAGGCAATATCATAATGTTTGAGAAGCTATATTAAATTTAAAAAAAAATATGCTTATTTTAACCAACCCGTTAATGACTGAGTAATTTCTCTTCTTTGAAAATGCTTTCTTAAAGATGTCCAAAATAACACAAAATTGGTAAAAAACACAAATATTTATATTAGCCATATGATATTTCATATGATAGTCATCGCCGTTTAAAAACAAGTAACTAAAATAACTAAAAAAAAATGCTTACATTAGCTTGAGCATTATTTGGAAGGGGTTTGATATGCCTGAAAACACCTAGGATGGAGTCCCACGTGGCATTTAGAGCAAATAAACTTTGCACATTTTCTGTAATATGCACAGTTTCTTTGTGTTACCAGAAACCATATGCTTTACTTTGTCAAATTTTGTTCTTGTAAGAACATTCCGGCTGCATTTTGGTTTCGGACCCATAAAGTACTCGGAAGCTGTGAATATCGATAAAACAGATTTCTAATAAAATGTAACAAAATACTTTTTGGGTAGGCTTGCCTGTAAAGAATCCACATATTTACCAAAGCTCCATCGATGCAGAACCTTGAGGGTATTCAGATACCATAAAGACCTCTTAGGTTGTCGGATAGATCAACTCCACCCATTCCTTGGTTATACAAGTTGATAAAACTAGGTTGATTCACCTGAACACAGGCTTTTTCTGTTTTTGACCAACGCTTGCATTGGCCATTTGTAAGACAAACTTGATCAATGTCTACGTTGGCTCCGATAGTGATCTGACTTTTATCATGGCACCTTACTAAACAAGTGCATTTATCAGCCTCCTGCAAAAGGTGAAAAATTCCACGTGGCTCCTTTTTGCGATCTTTCAAAGGTGACCTAATTGTACCGATACAAATTATCTGCCCTGCTTTCACAATTTCCAAAAGTGACAACAAATTGAAGAAGTCATCTATGAAAAGTGTGCTAGCCGGAGGTAAGTACAGAGGGCATAGTTTTTCTATTATCGATGACCCCAACGACTTGTCTTCTTTTTTTATCACCAGCACCCACGCAGTATGGACCAAACTTTAGTAAATAGCCTTCCGCTGTGGAAAGACACCAAAATGTAAAACCATATCTAATTGGTTTACCCCGTATAATATCGTGCCGACCCTAATACGGCTTCCCTGCCTCATCTTAAGATCTGAGGATTTGCTAATAATTGATAAGGGGTTGAATGTTGTACAGCTTGTTGTTAGGATCAATTTTGGTGTTTCATTGAAGTGTAGGAAACTATGTATCAACTCAAACTGATTTCTAGACATGATGTTGCTCACTAAATGATTGTACGTATCATATTTCGTTTATACACTGCTCTCAATCAGAGTACCTCATCCAGTTTCAGCGCTTTGATAAAAGCAAGTAGTCTGGATGGTTCGTTTTTAATTTTTATTCTCTCCAAGTGCCTTCTTAACCGGCAGTGTCCCGTCAGAAAGCCGGTGAGGATGCGGAGATTGTCCTTACTCAGTGTTATAAAGTGTTTTGATCTTCCTGGGTGAGGGAGCACTAGAAATATCTTTGATTGCCTTAATCCTGGAAGGCGTTCCCATAGACTGATCCATTTGGTTCGCTCTTCTTTCCTGAATTCTTCCTTGTAGATGTGGGTCCCTATGCCACAGAAACGTTCCGGTCCTAAAAGCGAAGCTTGTGCTCTTACTTTTGCCAATTGGTCTGCTTTTTCGTTGCCTTCTATCCCAGCGTGTCTTGGTATCCATTGAAAGGATAAATTGTTATTCTTGCCTAGTTCATTTAGGCTATCTAGGCATTCCCACACCATTCTGGAGCTGATTATTGTTGAGCTGAGCGCTTTGATGGTTGCTTGACTGTCTGAGAAGGTGACAATCTCTTTTTTCCTATAGGTTCTGTCGAGGTTAAACTGCGCACATCTATTGCGTTAATTTCCGCCTGAGATATGTCCGGGTATTTTCCCATTGCTTCGGAGAATTTGGTTCCTGGCCCAAATACTCCGGCTCCGATCCCCTATTCAGTTCTTGCCCCGTCTGTATACAAATGGCACTTTGCTGCGATGTGAGAATGCAACTGATGTTCTTTTTCCATTCTTCTCTACTTCTTATCACGGCCGTGAAGTATTTTTCTAAATTATATCTTTTGACTATATCGTCCCTGAGGAGCCCAAGAGGTGCTTTATCAGGGATGTTAATTCACTCTTTCTAAGCTATCCTCCTTCGCTCTCTCCCTCTCATGTGATTCTAGTCATTGCTTGTTTAGCTGCTCCCTGTACAACAATGTGTAGAGGTGCGAGGCCCACAATTGCCTCGATTGCTGCTGTTGGACAAGTTTTCATTGTGCCTGTTTTGCTTCATCGGAATAAACTGAAACAATGCCTTTGGAAAAAACACCTAGAATAAATCTATTGGAGCTTATCCATCGTTCTTTATTTTATCTGCAATAAGTGACCAATGTGCCTTGGACATCTCTATTTTCTCTGTAGTCGGGTTCAGTAATTTGTGTGCCATCTTCTATCTTCTTTTTTTTTATTGACACTTTACGATCATTCAAACTGCTAGGTGTTTGTTCTGTAGTCTATTTGCTGTATTTTTAACTAAAATTAAAAAAGGTATATCGTCCTCGTCTGTTTCATCGTGCTGCTACTTTGGGAGTCTAGATCCATTTTAATTTTCTTACCATTTTTTGTATTTACTGCGTAAACCTCAGCACGTTGTCTCAAAATACCTTTTCATAAATAACGTATTTGGAATCATTATTACTTTGGCCGTCATCTTTGTCACTATCTTGATCATCATCTGCAAGTAATACTACAAAATCAAAACTATCACATTACTGTAAAATATCATTGCGTTTGTCATCATCACTCATTTCATCAATAAAACTGATTACCTCTTCAGCATCTTGTGGGTCCTCAGGATTATAATTTTTTTTTCTAAAACCAAGGTATGTCTTACTTCCTATGGTAGGATATTTCATATGTTAAACGTATATGCCAATAAATAAAAATTAGCTGATTTGGCTATGTGGCTATAAAACAAAGTACTGGCAAATAATTTTTGATCACAATTTAGTAGTAGTTGTCTTGATAAAAAAAAATAAAACATAACTTCATCTTATCAGCATATATCAGCCCTAAATATCAGGTTTCCCTGAATTTCAACCACCATGTGCAAATTTCTTCAAATATATAGCAAATTTAGTAGTTCTATCACATAGATACACTCCTCGCTGGATGTCGGAAACGAAATCATCTTTTAATATGTTGTATACTAATTCATTACAGCAAATAGAGGCAACGTCATCATCATTTTTAACAGTAAATTCTTTTGGTTCATGTTCATCATCATCACAAATAACACGTTTGACTTGATTCTTTGCTTTGCTTCGATGTTATATTTTCATTTGAGCCACAGGTGTTACTGAATTGATATAGCGACTACTGGTTAGAAATTCCTTTTGCTTCGATTTGCAGCGAAAGCCTTTGGAAGTGCTGAGAAGATGTCTTGGGTTGCAAGGGTTATGCTATATTCAGGGTAAGAGAAGAGGGTCTCGAAATTTCGTAAGCAGACTTCTAATGTCGAAGATGTACTAGTGTTTTCACGTCGTTTGACAGAAAAAGATCAGCCGGAAATATACAGGAAACTAAAAAAAAAACGTTTTTCTCAAAGTCACTCGTAATATTTTTGAAGCTCAATCTCCAAATGATTGTCAAAAATATTGCTAGGCCGACGGCCCTGCCCAAATGATTCTTCAGCCAAGTAGTTATTTCACCATTGCACACCAACCAGCTGACTTAACGATATTGTCACATATACGCTCCTACCGCTTGTTGCCTATGGAACTGACTTCGTTGCAGTAGTTGCGCTGTGCTCTTTCAGAAGACGGAGCTCAGATATAGGTAGTTGGGAGAGATGGATAGAAACACTCGGTGTAAAAAAGGCTTGATTTATTAACTTCAGGTTGAGTATAGAAGGATGTAAGTATTACCAAAATATTCGGGAATGCATATCTCGTAAGTCCCCTGGGATATTCCTCGCGAAAATGTTAACCACGAACAGCAGCGAGAGAGAGGGAGAGCTAGCCTGAAGGGCTGTTACAATTAGACTGACGGGCGGATAGATTATTTGATCTGGATAAATATTTAGTTACGTAGTTTACTTTTTATATGTAGTTAATTTAAACAGAACTTTGCCTTATGGCGTTAGTAATTTTCACTGATTCACTTTTAAGGCGTGCCTGATCAGAGTGGCTTTTCCCTTTCGGTAGTTCGCACTGATAGGTCTTTTTTAAACGTGCCTGGTCAGAGTGGCTTTTCCCTTTCAGTAGTTCGCACTGATAGGTCTTTTTTAAACGTGCCTGATCAGAGTGGCTTTTCCCTTTCGGTAGTTCGCACTGATAGGTCTTTTTTAAAGTGAGAGCTTTGATCTGCCAGAGGGGCTTTTCCGTTTCGGTAGTTCGCACTGGAGATCAAAGTCTGTCGGTATGGGCTGCTGCACAGCTTTTTATACCAAACTTTGACCTCTAATTCGAGTATTGTTTTGAATTGTCAACAAGGTTAATCATAACAGTTTATACTTTAATTAACAACAATTTATAATTGCGATTCAAGGTTAAGTTAAAACTTTCCACTGTATGATTTTATGTTAGTTGACAATATGGTTTATCTAAATGGTTCTCCAATTATTATATAACCGCTTTTATATCAAGGCTCTAAGATACCGGTACTTTTTGAGTGCTCCGCACGTCACTCTATTTTAACTTTTGGATGTTGCTAAGGTACTATACAGGGTGCTACAAATTCGTTTCTTTGTATGGGTATCTCAAAAACCGTAAGAGATACGAGGTCGGTTAAATTGGGGCAAAGTTGCGCAATTCAAGGATGATTGACGTGCCGTCGAGAAATTTAGAAAATTCCGTCTACTTCCGGAGATATCCGTAAAAAACCGAAAATCATCTATTTTATTTATATTTTTTCCTGCCTTTGTTTGAAGAGATAAAGTTAAATAAATGTCACATTCTTATTGCCACTTTTTCTCCTCTACAAGCTGGCGGTATCAAATTTTAAATCCGACGTTTCGCTCTCGGGCCCCCTTCATCAACTTAATTTTTTTAAATACGGACCTGGATTTTTTATCCAATTTTTAAAAAGCCTTTGGTCTCCCAAAACCAACGATGTATCACACTTGTCCGATAGTGGTAACAAATATTGTCATAAGTGAAATCGGGTCAGAAAAGATCGCCCCATCTCTGTCTAACACATTATCTCTTATGGAAAAAATCTAAATTTGTTGATTTATTGATAAGTGCGATACATCGTTGGTTTTAGGAGACTAAAGGCTTTTTAAAAAGAAGATAAAAATTCCAGATCCGTATTTAAAAAAATTAAGTTGATGAAGGGGGCCCGAAAGCGAAACGTCGGATTTAAAATTTCATACCGCCAGCTTGTAGAGGAGAAAAAGTGGCAATAAGAATGTGACATTTATTTTACTTTATCTCTTCAAATAAAGGCAGGAAAAAATAAAAATAAAATAGATGATTTTCGGTTTTTTCCGGATATCTCAGGAAGTAGACGGAATTTTCTAAATTTCTCGACGGCATGTCAATCAACCTTAAATTGCGCAACTTTGCCCTAATTTAACCTACCTCGTATCTCTTACGGTTTTCGAGATACCCATACAAAGAAACGAATTTGTAGCACCCTGTAGATTTTTGCGGTAAAATATTTTCGTCTACGAATACTTTATCTAAATGATCAAAAAATCTCATAACTTGTCATTTATTGAAAGCTCTCTCTGTCTCTCTCTTGCTGCGAATGCTGATTCAGTGCCCTTAATGACAGTTGAATGCTGCTATCGATTCCGCGAACCTATGTTGTAGCACATTGGTAGACCATTTCTGGCAAAATTAAAAATTCTTTTACTCGAATTTCAGAATATCAGCGCGACCTAAATATAAGAGATTGTAGTGGAGTAACAACGCAGGGTAGCTTGTGGTACGTTGTATTCCTTGGCTGCTCGTAACCCACAAATCTTCTTTTCTCTAAACAAATCTTCTTTTCTCTAACATCTATAATGACTTTCGCCATATCTTCTTTTCACCAAATCTTCTTTTCATCAAGAATGTCATTCTGAAACAAAAAAAAAATTAGACACAAAAGTTTGATATATCTTCCGGGTTAGATGACGTAGTGTGTCATACCAATCCATGTCACACCTTCCTCTTTGATGTATGAAGATACGTAATGGCATGTGGCCAAAAATATTGATGTTAATTTATATTTTTAATTGTATTTAGAAGTCTTCATAAAATACAGGAGAAGGAGGAGGTATGATCCAAATAAATAGGAAAGTATTGTATTCTCCAAATAAGGGATTGTTTCTGTCGCATGAAAATCGATAAGTTTACACCTTCCCTTTCCACGTGCGAGGTATTCCTATGATCAGAGAATTCACGCCCCGATGATTTTGTATGTGGCGAGTGGCGCGGTCTATCAGATGTTGCAAGAACCATACAGATCGTGTTTATAGGGGTTCTCTTTTTCCTTGTCTAAGGGTTATTTAAATACTTAAAGGTCACGTTACCATCTTGAGCAGAATCCCACAAGCTTAAACTTTATAGAAAAGCAGCTTTGCCTATTCTAATCAGGAATGGGACGATTTTTGAAGTGAAACTTCGTAAGCGAGAGTAAAGTCAGAAAAAATGCTTATCAAAGTGAAACGCCCCTTGAATTAAGCATGTTCTAGTATAGCTAGAGGGTTGAAGTTTTAAGGACATGTAACCGGGGTAAAATGAGGATCCTGGACGAAAACTGGACTTCGAAAAAAAAGCAAAACATTTTTAAAAAATGGGAAAATTGAAAAAAACTTAAAAAAAAATCGGTGCAATATCACTAAAAATGTCATACTTAATATAATTGTATTAATAAATGTTTTAAAATATTTAAGGAAGAGGACACAAGGATGGATAGAGCGAAAGATAGGGCATATAGAGAATATGGTTTCATATGTGTTATTGTAATATTTATTTGTTTTATGGAATGTTTAGTTTTTTTTATAAAAATGTAACAAATTAGTTGGTAAAAAAAAATTAATTATAATTAATAATTGGGTCTTACATTTCCCTCTACTTGAATAATGTAGGGGAGCATGATGAAAACTAGGTAACAAAAATATCTTCTAATGAATAATAAAAGGAATTAAAAATATTTAACAAAAAATCAAGCATAAAATAACTAAGTTTGAGGTAATATTTCGATAAATTATATTTGACAAAAATTGTAGACTTTATTTGGATTTGATTAAACTGAATTTATAAAAAATATTTGAAAATGATCTTACACGACTCACATTTTGGTACCGCATTTTCCTGAAACAAACAACTATACCAATCCTATATTTTTTCTTTTCCACTTCCTACTCTAGGTTTTTAAGGTCTTGTTGGAAACTCAAGTCCTCTAGATATATAGCCATAAGTGCTTATGGAAATTGCTTGTAATTCTTAGAAGGTTCTTGGATCTATCAGAATGCTTCTGAAATATTTTCCTAGAGCACTTTTTAATGGACATTTACAATATTTCCTTGGTTGTTTGTACTCTAAGCACGTCTATGGTGACAATACCGTTTTTCGAACGTATCAATATTGTTTGGTACCTTGCGAAAACTCGACTCGAACGGACATTATCGGATCGAGTTTTAGTGGTGCCATAACCATCATTTTGATTTATAAGTCTGCATGGGATTCTTGAAATGATTATCAACATTTCATAACAAAGATCCTTCAAGGTAATGCGACTTGGCTTTTATGAGAATAATCAAAAGTCAATTATAAAGAATTTGTCACTTTATTGACTTAATAACGATTATGAACTTATATATTACTTTATGAAGATTTAACATGTACTTACTATCTATAGAATGATTCCATGGTTTCTGGAGGCAAATGGCTACACCGAAGCTTTGCGGCGTAATTTTTCTGGATCAGCATAATTGAAGCTAAAGTTCGATTTGATAATAAATCAAAATCAAAATAAGAACTATGCTTTATTTCCCAAATATCAATCACAAGAAATGCTTTCGTCTCAGGGCATCAGAGATTCCAGTCATGGACTTAAAGGTAAACGGCTTCTCATAATACCGTTGTGAATATTGCGCTAAGGCTAAGGTACTACTCATGATCCTTAAGCTGCCTAAATCAACTGACGAACTGAAGGTTGAGGTGGATAACTTGAAATTCGTCTCTAATTCAGCGATTACTGAGGGTCTTACAGATTTCAAAACTTCTTAAAAACCAGGACATAGAATACATTCCTGTAATTGAAATTCAGTATCGGATCTAGGTTCAATGGATCCCATAAAATGTTTAAGATTTATTGCTTATAAATCAAATCGAATTGATGATTTTGTGTACAGTGCCTTGCAGGTAGGACTCCGTTTGGATACTATGTATTCATCAATTGCGCTAAGTTTTTGTACCAAGTTAATGGACACTACCGTGAATCAATAAGTAAATTTTATCAATTATTATGTCGATGAACTAGAATCAAAATTTAATAGAATAGGTATCTATTTTACCAGCATTTATCCTACGTACAACGTATTTACCCTTAAATTTATATTTATATTTTAAACCTTAGTAGCACCAGATAAATCCATGTAAGCATATCATTAATTGTCCCTTATTCGGTACGATATGGTTCTTATGATTCACGAAAGATCTCCAAGCATGTGATCGACATCTCCTTTCTAAGAATGGTAAATATAGTTCAGCCTCGACATTCTATAAATAAGTATTGCTGAATGTCCTGAATAATTGCAATTTTATTGTTGGTCGACTAGTAGCAACAAAAAGAAAGGCTTATGGCTCGGATAACCGTTTAACTTAAGAATTGGCTAGAGATCGTTGTAATTGGAGTGCAAATCGCCGATTAAGCTATTGTTTTACAAGATTTGATTTTGCTACTATCTATATTTATAGTTCTTTTACGGTCAATCGCGAGAAAAGTGAAAATATATGGTTGCGAAAAAACAATCAGTGCCTTATTAAGTTAGCATGAATAAATCAATTAATGGTTACAGTTTTCAGTATTTCTATCTATTTATCTATTTAGCCTTCTTCGGTTCATCTTTGGACATACGCCTGTCCCATTCTTTTCCATTCTTCCATGTTGTCGTCATGTTCATCTGTCTTGTTCCAGCATATTTTCTCAGATCATCTGCCCGTCTCATTTGGCATTGACACAACCGATTTATCGGGATATTCGTACTGCACGAGGTAAGATTTTCTCTGGAATGTAATTTATTTACTGCCTGCTGGCACATGGTCGACATGACGCTAAAGGTTATTTTCCATTATTTCTAGAGGCTTTTCTAGCTCACCTTATAAAACCGAGGCAGTTGATCCTCCAGGCCACCCTCCAACTCGAGAGAGGTAAATATTGCAAGAGTTTTTTTTGTCTAATTTAGTGATTTAATTGCTTTTATCTGTGTTTTTTTTTACATCGACCACTAGTTGCATTGCATTCATAGGATATTTTAACTTTTTCCTTTTATCATATCTGAACTTTTTCCTTAATGTAACTTTAGTTTTGATCATATGGGGGAAGTTTATATTATTTAGGTGTGGTTCATACCTATTTCTTTTTATATTCAAGTTATTTGCACCTTTTGTATTTCTTTTATTTGCTGATGGTTACTGAAAATCCATCGATACCTTTTAGGTGATTTGTTTTATAAAAAAATGTATATGCAAGGGAGGCTATAATTTCTTCATTGAAGTAAGGGGGCTTAGTCCAATTAGTATTGGGTTATAACAGGGTTTTATTATAGGGGCCAGAAGCCATTACAAGGTTTCACGACCGGGTTTCACTACCTGGACCCACTACAGTTTCACCTTTGGCTCACTATCACCTTTTTTGGCGGAGGACTCTCACTCTCGAGCATGTGACTTTCACCTTTACGGCTGAGCTTGCAGCCTTTTAAGCAGCACACCTTTAAATCTAAAGTGTTATCTTTCCTATGATTTTTAATAATCTTATCATTGTTGGCAGTAGCTTTTATTAATTTTATAATTTTTTTCCTTGCCGAGTGATATAACATCGTCTTTATTATTTTAATATAAATTGAGCATTGTTGGCCAAGATTTCCGATAGCTTTTACTAATTTTATGAATTCTTTTTTTTCTGGTCGATTGATATAATTATTGTGGCTTTGCTATTAACTGATAATATTATTATTACTGCATTTATAATTGGTGCAGCTACTAGTTCATGCATTTCGATTTATCTATACGTAATAATTATTTTAAGTAAACCAAAGCGATCACTTCGAATAGTAGTGCTTAGGGTTTCTAGGTGTAAGGCATACAGTACCGAGTTTACCAACAGAATTGAACTCAGTAGAATCACCATATTCTTCAATCATCATTATCTACTTAATATTTTTTTGTGGGCATTTCTTTGTTTTTAAGTTTCACTGTAAGATTAATGCGGATTTAAATTTAAAAAAAAATCTAGAAACCAATAGATCGAACCGTAAATTAAGATTGTGTTTTTTTTTTAATAAAATGTGCCTAACAACCCCGCATAACACCAGTGGAGCTTTTCCAGTTTATCTGGCAGAACTGGTGGCGCTCACGAACTCCACACCTGGAGCCTGGTATTGCACACATTACTCTCCGATGTTAGGTTTGATCTAATTAAAATCCTTTCCTTTTTAACATTAATAATTTTCGTGTTGCAGGGTCTTCCTCGAAGAAATTCCCTATCCAAACTGCCTAAAAACAGAGTATCCTAAGCTAATACAGAAAAAATTGAAAAATAATTATTAAACCAATCTTAAGTAAGCACACATAAAAGAAAGGAATATAAAAACTATAAAGGAATCAATGCTAAGAATCAAAACGTAAAAACTGAAATTTCAGATATCAATTTGCTGTACTTTCAATATTCGTATATTCAAAGTTTATATAAATTCACCGCTCGCAATTTCACCGCAATCAGTATTCGCCGGCCACATTTCACCTCAAGTGTTAATTTCGAATTTAAAATATTCGAATATAGTTCAAACTTGAAAAAAATATATCATCTGTATTTGGTGTATTATGTTGTTTATTATTTGGCCTATCATTTTATTAATATTTATACATGTAACCGTAATCATCACATTGTAGTGGGGCCGAGAGCAATTCTGACTGGGTTAAAGACATTTTTGAAACAAAGAAGCACTTAGAGAGTTTTTATCGTAGAAATTCTCTATCCAAACTGTCTAAAAACAGTTTGAGTATTCTTAACTAATACAGAAAAAAGTGTATATTCCTTATAATAGCATCGACAAAATATATTGCATGCTACCGCTTACTTATTTTACTAACCAAGCTAACCAAAACTTGGTTGTCTTATTATGGCCATTCTAGCAGTGCATATGGCAGAGCACATTTACAAAAAAAATCCTGAATTATTAACGAAATTAATCGTTACTTTTTATATCCTTTAGAACTACATTTTATGTGGTCGCCAAACGAAACTTAGTACTAAAATTAACGTCTTATTGGCTTTAGGTATTTATTGGATCATGATCCTAATTTGATTATTATATCTGCTCGCACTTATACGTAAACCCACTATAAAATCGTATCGTGAACGGCACATTACACCTAGAAAAAGTAAGAATAGTTATTGTAGAAAGCTTGATGCCGTAATACTTAAAATATATTATTTATTTCATTTAGCAAAATGGTTACTTTCTTTAATAATAGATCCGTATTAGAATAGTTAAAATATTACTTAATAAAAAGCGTAAAGTACTTTCGGTCTAGGAAAACGGTGTCATTTCACCTCAATAAAATATATATACCTACATCTTTAACCTCCTTTAGTGAAAGGGGTCCCTACATAGGCATAAACTTATGATTTAAAAACTGTTAAATTTAGTACAAAATATTAGATAGTAGATGCTACTTAGCGTCCAAAATTTATTGCAGAAAATCTTAACAAGTAAATAAGTAAATTACAAAAGAAGCAATTATTTTTTTAGAGGAAAATGTTTATTAAACATAAGGAATAAGTATTATGGAACAGATTCTTCAACCGTAGAGATTATGGATGCTTCAATTTTCCTCTTCAGTTAAACAGAGATGAGCATTTAAAATATTTTTTTTTGCCTCTCAATCTCTTGGCCCGGGTTTTCTAACCATCTGCCTCTAAATATCAAAGTATGTGCCTGTGTCTTATAAAACCTCAAAGAAAAATATAAAATCGATTTGGGTTGTTTGTATATAACACTGATTCCTTCAAGTGATTTTAGAGTTTTAAAATGACACTTATGCTGTTTGGAAAGTTAACTCTCTTTTTATGGTGTAGGTAGAAAGATATTGTGTTCATTTGATTTGAAAGATGGTAACAATTAGAACTTTTCAACCTTTACCCCGGGGTTTTCGCGTTTCGCCGAACCAAAATAAGGTCGAATTTCGCATTTTCGTAAAATATATTGGTTATAGCATTTGAGTTTCATTTTGAGGGATTTTTCAGTAGAGCGCGTTTAAGGTTTTTGCTTTTTAAAATTGGGAACTCCGAACTATTAATAAAAATAATGCCCTTCGATATGCTCTTCAATTCTTGATCTGATTTTTGGTTTTTTGTACGCACCTAACTTTCTTGTTTAATATTTTTATATATCTCGTGAGGTGAGATAAAAACGGCTTATCCCATTCATTTTGCGTGAGATTAGGAGTATATTATCGTGTACGTTTCCCTCATCACACTAAGTGTGTCAATGAAAGAAGCATTAAATACATGTCAAAATATTTTGAAACTAATAACCATATTGCAATATTTCAAATAAATTCCTGAGGAGGAGAAAAGATGCGAGGAGTTTCTTGGAACATTAATTGCCTGGTCATTTGTAGTAACATCTAAATTTAAGATTCCTAGAATTCCGTTGGAGTCTTCTGGTTTCATATATAAGACAATTTTCCTTCCAAAGTATTGATGCCTACGGAATATTTGATACTTTTGCGCTGTTTGTATTGAACGAAAAATTGACAATGAGCAACATTATTGGGACGAAGAGTAATGTAACTGCCAATAATTTCAACAATGTTTATATCATCACTGTTTCCAAATGCCACATCAAAGCAGAGTTGTAGCTGCAATAGGGCGGATCAGGGCACCGCGCTGACAAAGAAACCTTTTGCCCTGGCGGAAAATTTATAGGGAATTAAACTCACTATTTGACAACAGTGCAATGGGATGTACTCTGTATGTATACCAATATTTTCAAAAATTGTGATTATAAGTATCTTTCATTTGCAACTTGTTTTGTTATACCAGGCGAAATAACATACTGTGTTTTTCTTTGTTACTCTCTGATCATTGTTCAAAGATAAGTTCCCAAGTAACAAAAGAAGCTTTAATATGATTTTCAAGACGTTGTTACAGCCAAATGAATAAGACTCACTTAAAACCTTCTGCTCTAGACCACCTCTTGAAGGCAAAATACAACCAAAGGGCCCACTCCTATGAGGGTCTCAAGACCAAATCTTAAAGCTTGTTAACCAACTTGCATTGAAATCGATTCTCTTATCATTGCCTTCAAGGCAATCATAAAACTTTTAGCAAGTGTCATTTAAAACCATAGGATTTATAGTGATCTAAGATTAGGATGAGTTTAAGAACTCTGAGATTTATAACATCTTTAGATAAAATTATCATAACCTGTAAACCAGTTACATCAAACAAATGTCCGTTATGTGATGTCGTTTAGTCGGTGATGCATTCCAAGTATTCCAACTCCTAAGAATAAACATGGATACCAAAATCTGGTAAATTCGCTTAAATGGGAGAGAAAAATTATAACGCAGTCGATTTTTTCGATGAATATGGAAAGATACCTTCTAAAAATTAAAGCGCCTTAAATTTACTGCTTTTTTAAATAATTAAATTATTATTGACTAATTCTAAACAAGGTTTAATTATTATAAACAAACTTAAAAATGTTTGATTGTAATCTTATATTGTATTACTGTTAAAATCCTCGTATTTTTTAAGGTAGGAACTTCGAAATTTTGATAAAATTATTGAATAATATTACCTCCCTAAAATATTTCCAATATGGAGGTTTGTGCTGTTTGTAAAAATATGGCTTTTTATCATTTAAAACCTCAAGATTTCTTAAAAAGAAGGCATAAATCCTATTAGTTTTGTCATAACCTTTTATTTACTGTAATTAATCTGTTTACTCCTAACTGTTCCTTAGAGTAAAAGCTTCTTAGTCTTGACCAAGGTTGCTCGGCATGCTCATAAAACTACTTGGCCTTATCATGGTGTCGCCTAGCGCTGCGATCAAGTTTTCCGCACCCAATTAGATCACCATAACCTCAAATTTTGTCCAGTTTTATGTTGATCTACATTTTCATTTATTATCTTTAAAGATTGCAACTTTACTTTTTTTTTGAAATTGCCATTTCTTGTAACTTGTAAGTATTTATGTGAAATATTTTCCATTTTTAAGGAAATTATATTGAACACCGCTACTGAATCACGACATAGTCAGAATTACAAGATGGCCGCTTTAAAAGAGCGCTAGGCGGTAGGAATTGAAGTAATGGTTTAAGAAAGCAAGATAAAAGTTCAGTAGGATTTTGTAAAGATTATATGGCCTTAGTGAAGCAATATATTTTCCCAGTAATCCTAATACAGTCTTTTAAGCAGCCAATCTAAGACTTGAGCTTTATTGCTATCTTATATAAAACTGCAACTTTTATGAAGTGCTTAAAGAATATGTTTTAAATCCAACTTAAAGCTATAGTCTTAAGACAGATTATTTTAAAACTAAACATATTTTAAACCCTCCAGAAGACCAACAAGGTTTAAGATTGATAACACAAAAGCCTTGTTAAAGCTAACACAAGAGTAACCGGTCTCAAGTCCAAGGACACTTAATATTATTGCTGCCAAGGCTGCTTTAAAATTTATTTTTTAAAATAAATGGACTTTAAGATCTGTTAGCATGTTTGAAGGTGTTCATAAAACCCCAGTACTTCTACCGATCATTTTAAAACCATTTTAAAGCTGATATAAATCTAACTAGCATTTAAATTGTAAATCAGTAATAGCCTTAGTACTTGGTCAATTCAAATTCATATAATATTTAAGTGAAATGCCTTATTAGATGAATGAATCAATTAATGTAAATGTAAAAAAGGGTACCAGCTTACCACCTTTCCAAACTAAGCTTATGCAACTATATATATTTTCCACTAATTTTAAATCTAATTCACTTACTTATACCTACAAATCGGCTATAAGCTAAAATAAACAACACTATCAATAAAATTGAACTGGGCATAGAATTTCCCGCCATCAGAGTAACGTAAACGACCCCGGCCGACCAACCCGCTTCACTATCTATCACTTTCTTACTGATATTACGGAGGAGCCGCACCAAAAATAGTAACCAACGCTTCGTAGAGGCTCTGGGCAATCACTTCACAATAGGTTTTTGTAAAATATCAACGAAAACCCGGTAAAAAATGCAATTTAATTAGGAGTACCGAAAACGAGCGAAATATTTCCATTAAAATTGCATACTAATTTGTTTCATGTCACGTGACTGACATATCTCCGGGCAGCGTTGCCGGTGTTTCTACTTCGGGGCAAGGGGTAAAGATGGCTGTGGCACAGGGCGTGAATATCCAAGTTACTGATCTACCGAAAGCACGTGAGCCCATAAAGCAAATATTTTAAGAGAATATCCAAAATAAAGTAATTGTCGTATGTTTCGAGCATGTTGGTTTAAATTATTTAAATGGCTTCAGTATTCTGTAGAAATGATGCAGTTTTTGTTATGCCTGTCGCCTATTTCAATCTTGTGGCAATAAAGATATTAATATACAGTCATGTAGGATTAAAAAATTGGAAAAATATTCTGGATTCCAAAAATTGATTCCCAGACACAAAAAAACGGAAATTCATTTAAAATCAATGGTTACATGGAAGGAACGATCTTCTCAAGACTCCACTGGCACTGCAGGCTCAACACTTATCAACAGCGAGTTGCTTGACAAATATAGATACTATGTAAACTCAATAGCTGAAGTAATCCAGTTCTTAGCAGTCAACGAACTTGCGCTGCGAGGAAGCTATGCTACGGAAGAGGAAAGAGAACAAAGTTTATTTATAAGTTTTTTTAATTATACCCTTAAAAAAAGACAAACTTCTCGAAGAAGCTATTAAACACATCCCTGGGGACAAGAAAGAAGCCTCCACGTAGACCGCAATGAATCTTACCACAGCGGGCGTCCTTGAAAACGTTGAGGTGTGAAATCTCAACAACAAGTAACACGATAACGATGACCACAAATAGGCTCTTGTCTGAGTCAGCTTTTATGACAATCTTGATTAACATCGAGGGATTATATAGCCAGAAAGAGGTCCTGCTGTCAGACATGTGCAGAACAACCAGATGCGATATGCTCGTAATTCAGGAAACTCACAGGGGCAGTGCTAGTCGTAGACCCAAGATACAATGAATGCAGCTGATGGTGAAAAGACCGCACGACTAATACGGCAGCGCCATCTTCACCAGACCCGGAGTAGACGTCAAATCCCTGGGGCTGTCAGAAAACAACGACATCGAGATTCTGACTGTAACAACAATTCACCTAAGCATCACATCTGTCTACAAGCATCCTAATGCCAAATATAAGTTTCAAGATCCTCCTAACTTCAACAACTATCACGTCAATATTGTTATGGGAGATTTCAACTGCCATAACACAATGTGGGGCTACAAATCCACCGACCAAAATGGAGAGGAGCTGGAGCAGTGGGCCGAATATAAAGACTTCGTTCTCATACATGATCCCAAGCTCCCGGCGTCGTTCAACAGCGGACGATGGAGACGAAATTACAACCCCGATAATATATTTGTGTCAGTCAAAGTTGCTGGTCAGTGCAGAAAGGAGGTTGGCGGTCCCTTTCCACAATCGCAACATCGACCGATCATGTGTCGCGTTGAAGCCTTGGTGAACCCCGAGATTGAGCCATTCAAGCGCCGTTTTAATTTCAAAAAAGCTGATTGGCAGATGTTCAAAGATCAACTTGATAGCAGCATAAAAAACCTTGCCCCACAACCAGGCAATTACAAAACGTTCATCGACATGGTGAACAACATATCCTGAGAGGCTGCAGGACGGAATATATCCCCGGCATCAGACAACAAGACAAGCCACTACTGGAACGATATCAGCGACTGTTTTCTGGTGAACCTTTCTCGGAAGAGACCATCGCCGCCGGTGAAGAACTCATGGTTACTATCGCCGAGGCAAGACACGTGAAATGGTGTAGGCTGATCGAGGATATTGATATGAAGCGGAACAGCAGGCGAGCATGGAGAACCCTACTGCCCCTTCACAAAACTACGTCGAGGTAATGCCAAACCAAATGGCTACCCAACTGTTACTCAACGGAAAAAACACAACCCTTGAACCCTTGACTAGTTTGCAATATAAAAATTTATATTTTAAGGCCATAGATCTAACCTTTCTTCAGATGAAGGAAAGGTTTTCGGACAATGACGATATGATGGCTATTTGAAGCATTGAAGAATTTGATTTGAAACGTCAACCTTTAAATAAATTTATTTTTTAAATTTATAAAACTGTTATTGTTTCAGATATTGAGCTACCCTCTATTGAAGAATTGTCGGTTGTCAAAGATTTCGTCGCCATGGAACAAAAACATATTCTCTAAACTTTACAAACATAGAGAAGCGTTTAGAGAAACGTATCAGCTGTTTACAATAGTTGCTACTTTCAGTTGCAGCACGGCACTTTGTGAGTCATCTTTTTCTTCGTGGACAGAAATCAATCGATCCCAAAGGTATTCAGTGCAACATCAACGAATGGCTGACCTTTCCTTTATAGTATTTGAGCAAAAAAGAGCCGCTGTACCACATTTAGATTTGTTTCTGCGAAAATTTCATAGTTCTACAAATAGAAAGCTGCCTCTATTTTAATCATGTAAATTAAGATAGATTTGTAATTTTGTGTTTAGTTCTTATGTTTTCCGTGTTGACCTTTTATTTAATAAAATTAATAATAAAAAACTGATTATTTAATTAGTGATTTTTAATTACATCATTATTTCTGACGCTAGTAACGTAATGTTTTAGATTAAGTAAACCTATAAAATAATGGTGTTACAAGACCTATAGATATGTGTCCTAATAATAGTTGATATATAAAAATTTGAGTTCCTACAAATGTCGCCCTGACAGTAATCAGCAATGCCCTGATACCAACGAAGGCCTGGTTATGACCCTGCCAGGGCCGTAGCTAGGCGTTGTCTATGGAAGAGAGGGGGGGGGGGTATGTTAGGTAGGAAGAAAACTTGTAGCGAATTAAGCAAAAAAGTTTCGCAGGGCCGCCGGAGGCAAATTTGTTTTGAAGCCACGGAGGGGGTTCAAACCCCCGCCTCCCCCCTTATCTACGACCCTATGCCCTGCATCAAAGTCTTTGAATATTCTGTCTTTGATGTTTGGCAAAATAAAATGGAAACAATCACCTTCATTATTTACATTGTCTAGGAGCAAGTCAATTCTTCTCTCTTGCATGCTTCAGCCAATCCAACAAAACAAACTTTCGATAAAGTAGTAGAATGTGATAAGAGTACCTTCTTATTTGCCAAATTGTAAATCTTCTTTCCTGTACACATTTAGGAAAAGCTAACTCGTATTGTGACTTGGGTTTTTCCGGTAACAGATCAGAAATAGCTTTTTCCTACAAGTGTGCGCGATTCACCATTTTCTCGCACGGATTTAGCGTTTCGAAAGATCCATTTTCCCGCACTGAGTGCGAAAAAAACATGTTTTGTAATTTTACCATAGAATATAAACTTTAGTATCACATAAATATGTAGATCAATTTTCTTTAAAGGTGAGTTAATTTCAAAATATGTAGTAGTTTTGAAAAACCTCGAATATTTGGACTAGGATAACAGTACCTACTAAAATTTAATGG
>MU184522.1:66896-109591 GCA_016904865.1 Pissodes strobi
GGAAGAAGAAGCAGTAAGTTAGACATTGTCATTAAGCAAACTTTGAATCTTGAAAGTTTAATTGTTAAAATGCCTTGTGGAAGTGTCAAAGTGGTCAAAACGTAAAGTTATAAAGAGTCGCGTTTTTAATAGGTTTGTTCCAACCGCCATTTCTTGTTGTCAATTTCACTTTTGAGCCCCAGCTTTTTATGTGATTGTTATCTTTAGCAAGAAGACAATTTCTATGGAAACAATTGTGACAAAGTGACAAAAATGATTATCACGGAAATTATTCTCTTGGTAATACTAACAGGCACGTAAAAAAACAGGCTCTGCAGGCGATAAATATCCTGTCATGTATACTACTGGAAATTAGCGTCTCATGTACCGTTTTCATGGTTAACCTATTATTTGAATTTTCTGCCCGTCAAAACTCTGATTAAAGTTAATATCATGGCCTTATCAGACGAAGACCTGCCAGAAGAACTTTTGAAAGCTGTAAGTGTCACAAATTCAGAGTTGCGACCGGCAAAAGCAAAAGACCGACATAAAAAGCAGTAAGTACGATTTTTTTTTAGTAGTTGGTAAAAAAAAATATTAAAAAAAGTGAAAACACTGAAAGGAGAAATACTTTTGGCCTATTTTTTAGAAATATCCATGTTCTGGAAGCCAAATACTCCATGATCTCGATATGGCGAGAAGTGCACTTAAGTTCAATAAATATTACAAGATTACTGCCTTCATTAACAAATAAAATGTAGATTTTCGTCCAGAAAAAACGACAATTTTTACTAAGAAGAGCATCACGAAATTTATAATAGAAGCACCCGACGAGGTTTATCTTCAGTTAAGGTTAGTAACTATTTTTGGGTTAGCTGGTGCTTGCCGACATGGGGAATTAACCAAAGTCGCCCTTGATGATATTAACGATAAAAGAGACTTCATCATCGTCACTATCCAGGAACTTGAAAAACCATTCCGCCAGCAGTTATTTTAATCTGAGCAAAAAATATGCGGGCTTACGACCAAAACAAACTTCACACCGCCACTTTTTCTTCAAATTATTCAATACACAATGTGTTAATACCATTCGAAAATTTCCCTCCAACATGCAAGTTATACAGGGCTTAAGAATCCCGAGTGGTATACAGGCTACGGCTTCAAGGGACCAATATCAAAGGCTTCAAAGAACGGAAATCCACAACTGTTGCAGAAGGATATTTGGAAGAATCGGTTAATCTAAAAAAAAATACATGTCCAACAAAATTCTCAATGTTTCAAATGCTATTCCATCAACTTCCAGTTGCAGTTTAAGAACATCCACATCGTTAAATATTTCTTCGCTTCCCACCAGCAGCATAAATGCTAACTTCACACATTTTTCTTTAAATGTAAAGTAAAGGCTGTGCGCATGATCAAAACGTACTAAATGAAACACTTTTTGTATGCCATGTAAAGCTTTTGCCAAACGTGCAGGAGAAAAAATTTTGGATTTCAGAGTTGATTTTCTCCCGAAAATTTGAACAGGATAGGATACAGAAAATGCCAATTAAGTGAGACATTTAAAATGATGCCTTTGTATATGGTCATCGATGTATCTAATGCCATATAGTTCGTTTCCTCTGTTGTTTAAGTAAAGCACTCCTCCTTTGCAGCCCAGACCATTTTGGATTCAATCAGCAGAAATACAAAATTTGTGCAGATGTTACACATAGAATTCTTCTATTCATTCGCTGCCACTTGATTCTAGGGAATACCAACTTTGGCTTTCGGGCTTCCGTATGCGCAGTGTTCGGGTGGTGTCGAATGTATCAGAATTGCCCATTTCCAGCGAATTACCTTTAACAGGTCTAGTAGTGCAGTGGCTAGATGCTGCACTTGTAATACGGCGCCCCGGGTTCGATTCTAGTGGCAAGACATGTTTTCTGTTTATATTTGTAAAAAAAATTCTTCATTTTGGGCATGCCTTAGAAATATTAGAACAATACTGGGCTGCTGCCAAATGCGTATGCGTAAGCCCGAAAGCTAAAGTAGAATTGGTACTCTCTAGACACAAGTTTCGCAGCCGCTTGTATGTTATGCAATAATATACAAATATTTTCAGATTTAATCAACTCTATCGAACAGTGACGTTTCTAAAATCATTTTAATATTTTTTGTTTATTAAAAAACGGTCAAAATATGTTTATTGCACACATGGCGGCAGAAGTGTCTCGGTGGATACATTTTACGGCAAGTGCCTTAAACGCCAACTTTTTGCACGTATTGCACAACTCACCATTTGTAAATGGACATAAAAGTCTCAATTCATTAGCTTCTCGAAGGCGAAAATCTCGTCATGTGATCAAAGCTTTCCAAATGCTGTAAAGTAATTGTTTTCACGGTATTTAATACTTGGCATAGAAACGACAATAATTCTACAAATATAATAGAATAGGAAATTGTTAAATGCGTTGACTGTACTTTGTACAGCAAATTGCATAGCGGTATTCGTCAAAACGTTTTAATTGCAAGCAACAAAATCGCGGATCATTATTCGTCCAATTTATTATTAAAACCCATTAAATATATCATATAGCAAAACAACGCAAAATCGTAAAGAAGACCATTCAACGTTAAGTAAACAAATAGATAGAAGAGAGAAATAAATCATAATTGATTTTTTTGGAAATGTAAAAATAAATGTACCTATACAGCGGAAGTAAAATATTACATAATTTTCTTTTCAAAATTACAGAAGTTGGCAAACCTAGAAAATCTCTGTAAAAACAATTTGTTATAATAGTTGTTTACGATATAAGTGGGATATGACCTTTCACTGATAAAAATGTGAAAAAAACCTTAATAAATATTTCTTTGCTTTTTATTTATTTGCTTTAAATAAAAATTGCTTAGATTAAACAAAATTTCTTTAATTTAAATAATTGGGAGTGTTTGATTTTTCTTGGTTATTTCTTTGCCTTGTGATAGCAAGACTTTTTTCCATATTAAACACATATTTATTCGCTTTAAAGCTTTACAGATACGAAACCTCTCCGTTATTTAAAACAAATAAGGGTTGCTTTAAATTAAATATTGTGAATATTGGACCAAATATTATTACTTCATCCGAGTCTCGTTCAACTCGTAGCAGTTGCGCAGCCGCATCGACGCTCTACGCTCCTCGTGCAGTTCAGTTTCATTTCTGCTGCCGTCCTATAGGGAGATTTTATAGTGTATCCGCCCAAGGTCGCTATTTTTTTAGTATTTGTGATGGAAAATACATTAATTAAGTGGGACTTGGGTCATTTGTGCCCTCATTTCAAGGTAAGTTACGTTTTTATTATATTACTTAGCTAGGTACATAATAAATCGTTTGTAAATAAATAAGCGTTCTCTCATAATTAAAATGGCGTGAGTTTTACTAGTAATTAAAAATTGTTTTCTGCTGTTACTACTTAGCAATGCAGATGAATTCACGCGATATTCGCCTACAATAGTGTATAACAGTACGCTTAGGTAGTTTGGCGTATGATCTTGATTGAGTATTTTTGCTTTTTACGTTGTACAAGTTCAATGGCGTCCTTTTCGTTCTTGTACCTACAAAATACAATATGAATTGATAGATATTTCAAAGCCCTATTTATTCAATCTGAATAAATAAATGGTTGATCCATGGAAGTACAGTTTTGAAGCAAATTGTTTTTTATTTCGATTAAATCTAATACTATTTAAAACAAAACATTAATTATTTTAGTTAAATGGATAAGATATACTTTTAAACAATGCAGCAGGCTATTCAAATAGCATCATGAACAACAGTCACATTTGTTTTGTTTCTATTATTTTTTGTTTTAATTATTGTTTAATTTTAATTTTTAGATCAAAATATTGATGGCATCGAAGTTTTACGTAGCCTGATAGAAATCGATTTAATGTCGTTACTAACAATAGAATCGGTGAAAATCTTGTGCCATTTCCGTGCAATGCACATTATACTGGATCTGGAGTTGTATGTCCTATTAGTTTAATTAAGTAAAATATTACTGCCATTCACTATTTTTATATGATAAAATTTTTATGGACTCTAGAATTTTGGTATTTTTTATAAAAACTAGTGAGTTACCGTTAAAATTAATTATCCCATAATATGTTTATGCTCCTATCTAGTATTTAGAAAAAAGATGTTTTTAGCTTATAATAATAGTTTTTTTATTATAAAAATGATTAACTTTTAAAACCAGTGATAAGCAGAGACAAAATAATCTGATTATATTTTTTATTTATATTTTGGGAATACTCGTTTTGTTCTTTGCTTTTAATACCTTTGTATAAAAATGTTTCTTAGATATCCCTTTTAAACTTTTATTTTATTTACTGTGGACAACTGTTCCTGTCATGAATTTGGTAATTAAAAGTTAAGTGTTCTGACATACCATTTACAAATCGGCAGGTTAGATAGGGTTCGGATTTTAGATTTTTTAGCAATTAAAATAAAACTAAGACATATAGTTTATTTCAACTAAAACGTGAAACCTAAATACGTCTTAAGAATAATAACAGTGTTTTTCATTTTTTTAAGCTGCTGAATGTCAATAAATAGTCCTTTTAGAAAGATGAACACATATTTGCAACAGCCAAAATATCTTTTTTTTATTTAAGTCATCACCAACACAAACAGTAAACATTGAACATCTTGAGCAAATAAAAATGATTTGATTCAAATAAGAGAAATTATTTCGTACAAACGCCCAAAACTTTGGTTTAAATAACCGACCTATTTAAATTAAAACACAAAGTTTTTGAAACAAATTTACCTCAGATCTCAATCAAAACACAAAGGTTTTGGAACATATATATGTTATATTTGTTCCAAAAGCTTTGTGTTTTAATTTAATTAGGCCGGATATTTAAACCAATGTTCTGGGTAATTTGTACGAAATAATTTCTCGTATTTGAATCAAAATAATTTTATTTGTTTTAAAGTTATTTTTGTTTGATGTGAAAAACGATTATAAAATCATATTGTTTGTTTGCAATAAATATTTATTTCGAACAAAGAAAATCTTAAAAATAATTCAAATAAATATTATTTTTTATTCAAACAAATATTTGTTTGGCCATTAGCAAATAAATATTTGCTTGAATAAACTCCATTTTTATTTGGATCAAATAATTTTTTTTTCAGTGATGAACGCACGTATGCAATATCGCATAAGTACGTTAATGAAGCGTCATCTTATCACACGTATATTGTACAAATCAGTACATTGAAACCAATAATCAAAATGCCGGTTTTAAAAATTGGGTGGAAACTTTCGTTTCCTTGATAACCACAATGCTGTTTTGAGTATTAAAATAAAAACAGTTCACTTTGCTTTTTTTAAGGTATTTTTGCATTCTCTCACTACAAAATGAGTGATTCTGAAAATTTACCATCTCATATTGAAGAACAAGCTTTAGTTAGTTATTATCCTAACAAGGGCGGAAAGAGCCATTTTCCCGATAGTCAAATCAGCAACCCAAAAAAGGGGGCAGGGGGCAGTCTTGTAAGTTGGATCTGGCTAATGTCCGCTCTTGATATAGTTTACCATTTCACTTAATTATGTACCTCATTTTCTTTCAATTTTTATGCTTAACACTAATATTTAAACAAATCTAGAATTTACCGCCAATTCAATTTACCCATCGCATCATTTTGTTAATCTCATCTTTCTTAGTGTCAGCCAGTCTGCGTTCCAATCAATTTCAATTGCAACTAAAACAAATTCTAATCTCTTTCAAACCCTATATGAAGGGGCTGAGTCAACCTTGCCCTTCTCTGCAACACTGAATATTAAATAATGTTAATGTCGATAAATGGAAGATCTTGACAAAAAACATGACAGCTTCAACATGCATCGTAAAGTGAAAGAAGTAAGTGGTCTATATAAAACATCTATGGTCGGCCGGCTGTTGGATGAAAAGAGCAATATCATCATAGATAAAATCAAACGAATTAAGACCTGGAAAAATATATCAGCACTATCTTCAATGATGAAAGAACTGACACTCCAGTAATCAATGCCGATTCGGGTCCAACTATCATAGCTGTCGTAGTGCGCAAATCAGCTGAACAAATAAACGATGGAAAAGCCCCAGTACCAAATGACTTTCATGCCGAATTTCTGATATTGCTGGACGAGGAAGGAATAAAATGGTTGGCAAAAATATTTAACCATATTTACGACACCGGAGATATTCCTAGGGACTGGTTAAGGTCTACATTTATCCCAATACCCAAAAAAGCCAGTGCAAAATAATGTGAAGACGCCAGGAATTAATGAATCGTGTCGTTGACGCTAGTTCTGAGTACGGATTATCTCTTAATGTCAAGAAAACCAAGTTCATGGTAATTAGTAAACATAACATACAGCCCTGGTACCTGGTACCCAACTGGTAATTAATGCTAAGCAAATTGAAAGAGTTACTAATTACACATATTTAGGTACTACAATTAATGAGTAATGGGATCACTCTGTAGAACTACCACATCGAAAAAGCAAGAGCCACTTTTGTTAAAATGGGGAATTTGCAGAGCAGAGACCTTAATTTACACACCAAACTAAGACTGCTTAAATGTTATGTCTGGTCTGTGCTCCTGTATGGTGCCGAGTCTTGGACGTTGACAGAAGCATCCACAAGGAAAATTGAAGCATTTAAGATGTGGCTATACAGAAGAATTCTTAGAATTTCCTGGATTGATCACGTTTCCAACAAGTCAGTTCTGGAAATGCTTTAAAAAGAGCCTCAAATAATAGACATAGTTAAAACAAGAAATTTAGAATATTTCGGACATATAATGAGAAACCAAAAACAGATATGGTCTGCTCTAGTTGATACGCCAGGGAAAGGTTTCTGGCAGAAAAGGACCTGGAAGGCGCAAAATCCCCTGGTTGAAAAACCTTAGAACTTGGTTTTCCCTGTCAACACGAGCGAGGACTGTTTAGAACAGCAGTTAGTAAGGTTCAAATTGCCTTTCTTATCGCCAACATCCGAAACGGATAGGCACATTCAGAAGAAGAAAGAATTTTTCTATAGGACGTAAAATATCAATTAAGCAAAAAAAAAAAATTTAAATTACAGCTAATTCTTGGTGCGTTATTTCCTGTGCCTTCGGTTTACTTATCAACACTGTCAATAGTAACACTTTTGGCCGAAAGCACTCTGATAGCTGCTGCCATATATTTTCACCCCAGTGGATTTATGAATATATTTTAAAAATATAAAGTTGTAGGCACTTTGCAACTTTTCACAACCGTTTTGGATTGCCGCAAATCATTTTAAATGTCTCACTCGATTGGCAATTTTTCTATCTGCTATTCCAAAAAAAAAAAACGAAAAATGTGTCTATCTAGATTGTCGCGACGAAGTCGAATCGCATATCTAAAATCTTTTCAGCTGCAAATTTGATAGATGTATGACGTCATCATGATATCTGACAGTCGAACACTTTAGGTGCAAAGTTCCTACAACCTCATATGTTTTGTATCTGCTCAAAATGTCTCTCAACGAGCGAAAGCCATTAAAACCAATGCAAGATGACCTCATTCCTGTTAAATATGCAACCAGCAAAATATCGAATTTCGGATTCGGTTTAGAGAAAAAAGCAGTTAGATCCTTTAGGGACTTTCTAGAACGTCTGTACTGTCACCTCCCTATCTATAATAATATTTTGCACAGTTCGAGATATGGTAGGGAGAATATTTTACAACTGAAATAAGATTCAGCGATTTGGCAACGGCGCGTCGAGGTCCAACTACGGGAGTGAAATGCAATTTTAAACGCTGAGTGTGCCTGATTGTCAAAATATTTTCGGCGCCGCCACAGTGGGTAACCGGAAAATGTGCTCTGGGAATGAGGATGTTTTATATGCTGATATTATGGGCTCATACCAGTTGCGTTTTTTTCGCTCTGTAGAGCTTTTATTGAATAAATAAAATACACTCTAATAGCATATTACAGGATATACCTATCTGGAGGATGGACTTCTGGGAATTAGGCTCAGGTGTGCAATGAGCTTGAAAGTTAAAACGTTTTTATCCTGTTGCTTCAGGTGAATTTTGTGTCTACCGAGTACAGAAATATAAGGTATTTACAATGCATGTGGATAAGGGTTTATTAACATACGTCTGAAGAAGCTGCACGAGTCGGGTAACCACACAGGTATATTAATAATTCATTTCAATTTTGCATTCGTACTGAAACATATTACGAAGTGAAAATTGGTTACGTACTTGAAGTATTTCGACACCCTTTTTTATATCCAACATTGGTATCGCAGCTTTTGACGCATCACATGGCCACCTGTCTTATGGGCAGTATGAAAGTACGTGATTTTTATGTAAAGAAAATTATGGAGTTTCAATGTGTTCACATTCAAATGTTAAATTCTTTTGCGCGGATATTACATAAAGAGACTATTCATTTTTTAAATTATAATAATGTGAAATAGAAAACATATTATCGTTTTATAAGACGTTTAAGCACACTTGTCCGCTAAATATATGCTAAATGTATGCCTTTAATCTATAGCGACGTCAGTTTGACACTAAATAACAATTTGTTTTCGTAATGGAAATCAGTGCGTTAATGAAGTTTTTATTTTTCACAACATGCAAATGCAAATGCGGTTCGTAATGAGAGTACCCATTTTTTATACCTAATGTTGGTATCGCAGCTGTTGACGTATCATGGCCACCTATTTTATGTGCAGTACGTGATTTTTATTTATGTATAAAGCAGCAGTTGTTTTATAAGATTCTTAAGCGCACTTGTCCGTTAAAAAGCTCTACTCTTATAGGCTCGTTTTAAAATCTTTTTATGACACCAACGTTTCGAAATGAGAGTATTTCGACATTCATTTTTTTATACTTAACGTTGGTATCGCAGCTTTTGACATATCATGGCCACCTATTTTATGTGCAGTACGTGATTTTTATCTAAAGAAAATGACGAATGTTTTCACATTCAAATTTGTTACCAACATTGAAATGTTAAAAACTTTCACTTCAGTTTTTTTACCATAAAAATGTAAAACAGAGAAAAATATATAAAGCAGTCGTTTTATAGGATATTTAAGCGCACTTGCCCGTTAAAAAGCTCTCCACTTTAATATTTTTATGACAAGTATAACATTTACACCAACGTTTCGTAATGGGAGTATTTCGACACAAATTTTTTATACTTAACGTTGGTATCACAGCTTTTGACGCATCATGGCCACCTATTTTATGTGCAGAACATGATTTTTATGTAAAGAAAATGACGAATGTTCTTACATTCAAATTTGTTACCAACATTGAAATGTTAAAAACTTTCGAGCGGGTATTGTATTTATTTTTTTAAACATAAAAATGTAAAATAAAAAAAATAAATAGCAGTTGTTTTATAAGACATTTAAAAATAAAATAAAAGAAAACTAATTGAAACCAAGGTATCGTAAGAACAATAATGGAAAAAACGACCGAATGCAACGTGACCCTCCACTTGGCATGTATAGATTTTCAATAAGCTTTCGATTCTGTTGAAACGTGGGCCTTCATATAAGCAATGAAGGACGCGACGCTAGAATAGACTCTTGATATACGAATATACCGCCTTTCACGCCAAAATCATTGAAGATCTAAAAACAGACAAAGTCCGAATAAATAGGAGAGTACGTCAAGGCGATATTATATCTCCAAAACTATTTGCCCTGGCGATGGCGCTACAAAATATCTTCAAATCACAATCAACGGATCCTACTTAAACCATCTCCGATTTGCCGACGACACCGTCCTGATAAGTAGTAACATACAGGACTTGAAAGATATGTTAAAGCAACTAAATGAAATGCTAAAAAATGAACATCTCAAAGAACAAAATTATAAGGAATCATTGAAGAATATATCTGAGGAAAAGAGAGTCAGCCAGCGGAAATAAGAAGAAGAATAAGATTAACTTGGACAGTTTTTGGCAAAATGAAATGCATATACTACAAATGTGAAAAGAGAAGTTTTCGACACGTGTATATTGCTAGAAACAATGGCAGTGATGAAACAGACGAAAGAGACCACGAATCAGCTAAGACTAATGCAAAGAGCGATGGAACTAGCGATGCTCAGTATTAGTCTTAGGGACAGGAAGAGAAACGAAGAAATCCGACAAAGAACTAAAGTAATAGATATAATAGAACATATTACAGAACTGAAATGGCAATGAGAGCGACACGTGGCTTGACAAGACCAAAGCAAATGGACGACTAGACTATCACACTGGGGATCAAGACAAACAAGGCGTAGCGTGGGAAGATCGCAAAGAAGGTGGCTTGATGATCAATATCAGGAATCAAGCGGAAAATAGATGGTTTTAGATGCACAGAACAGCATGAAGAAAGATCAAAGAGACCTACGTCCAGGAATGGACAGAAAATGATCGATGAAGAAGAAGAAAAATGAAAAGTAAATAATTTCAGTATTCTTGTCTCGTTGTAGTCTACTTAAAAATTTAAAAGTTTCTTATATTTCGATATTTTAATGACACTACAATGAAAATAAAAGAAAGCTAAGGGAAACTAATAAACTAAATAATTCCAGCATTTTATTTATTTATTTACGGACTTGCCACTTTACAATTTTACAGCCAAGATAATATTGGCAATGAAAGAATCTTTGTATTCCATGAAAAAATTTTAATCCATAGGACTTCTATAAATGGCGTAACAGAGCGCTTTCGGCCTAAGCCATCATCAGTGTTACTTGTCAATGGAAAAGGACATATCCTTGAAGACAAACGAACAACACAAATCGGCAACGGTGACATTTCAATTTCACAAATTTATAGAAGTCCCTTGGATTAAAATTTTTGCATGGAATACAAAGATTGTTTCATTACTATGTTTCGTACATGCACACAGCCTTTGCTCTTCATTTAAGATAATACTATCTAAAAATACGTAACATCCACAAAACATCTAAATAAAATATCCTAAGACATATTCATATTTTTTAAAACAACAATAACGAATATAAAAAAAAATCTTACAAGATCACTGAATCTCATTCAGTTTCACAACCCTCCCCCTGAACGCTGACACACCTTGACCGAATACATAGACTCGTGTCAACCAATTCGCCCCCCAAACAATCCTTGACACGGGCTCACTCCTGCCATAGTTTGTGCAATGAAAAGGCACTGTAAATGCTTCTGTATGACTACCTTTTCTGTCCGGGACATGCAACGTAACCAAACCAAATAATGCAGGGCAATCTATGGAAGAATGCACGACCCTGTGCAAGAAGCACATGTCCATCTAGAACCTTCTCCTCTCCAGGAAATCAATGCCCAACAACTCTTTTACACGACCATACTCATACTGATCCCACGCATACCTACAACGGTAAGCCACCAATCTTAGAAATGTGTTCTGTACTCGCTCTATACGCTCAATATGAGGCCCATAAGATGGATTCCAGGCCACAGAACAATATTCCCGAACAGAACGGATAAGGCAACAATAAAGAATCTTCAGAATAAAGATAGAAAAATCAGCAGAAGATCTTTGGATAAATCTCAAATGTTTAAAATCTTTTGAAGTTATGATGTTAATATGATCATTAAATGAAAATTTACAATCCAAGGTGACCCTAAGATCCTTAATTTCAGTACACTTTATTAAAGCATTATCATTTATATAATAAGGAAATGCAATGGGGTTTCTCTGGGGAGAAAAAGTAATTATGTTGCATTTTCACCACCGGCACCACCCAGAAAAGTTTTCCAGATCCTCCTGGGGTTAGAGCGCATCAGACATGGATGCCACAGACCTAAAATGCTTCACGTTATCAGCAAACATGAGTAGGCCACCCCCAGGAACACATCTGGGTAAATCATTTAAAAATGGAATTACGAGAATCGGTCCACAGTGGGATTCCTGCGGGACATCAGGAAGGGTTCCCATTTCAGTAGAAGTTAACAAGTCTGACAATCTGACCCCTGTTCGTCAAGTAACTGTCGATCTTCTTCAGTATAAACGGCCCCAAGCCCAGCGCCCGCAGTTTAGCAACCAGAAGACCATGATCGACTCGATCAAACGCCTTAGAAAAATCCGTTTAAACCGAGTCAACCTGCACTCCCCTCTCAATGGACTCTGCAATAAAGTGCTCATACAGGACCAAATTTGTGCCGGCCGATCTACACAAAAGGAAACCATGCTACTCCTCGTTCAAAGCAATCTCAAGAGAGAAACCCACTGACTAACCTATCAAGCAACTTTGGAATTTCTGACTGATTATTTCCAGAAATGCGGAAAAACTCCTGTACTCAAAGAAATATTAAATATTATATGAAGAGGTACTGCAATTTTGAAAATGCATTTTTTTATTAAAAACGTTGGTATACCATCTGGTCCATAATATGTAAGTTTAGAAGGAATATCAGTGCAAGATTCGTTACAGTTTCCTCAACTTTCGTATCAGTCAAATTTGAGACGTATAATTTGAAAAACTTACTGATTTAAATATAAGGTTTCTCTTATTTCGATATTGTAGTAATCTAAAAATTAAGAAAAACTTGCAAAAGCTAATGAATAATGATAATGATAATAAAATGAAAATAATTATAATATTTTCGTGCATCATTGCATTATTCTTACTTTTCATTTCGTCAACTTTCGTGTCAGTCAAATTTAAGTGTACCTTACATTTGCAAAACATACTGATTTAAAATTTCTCTTATTTCGATAATGCAATGGCCTAAAAATGACAATTAAAGAAAACATGACGAAAATAATAATGAAAAGAAAACAGTTTCTATATTTTCTTGTCTCATTAAAGTCTTCCTACCTTTCATTTAGATTAAAAATATTTTGCGAAACATATTCATTAAAATTTTAAAGTTTCTCATATTTCGATACGCAATGACATAACAATGAAAATACAATAAAACTAACCGAAACTAAGAATGAAAAGTGAATAATTCCAGCATTTTGCGAGTTTCGTTAGTTTCTTCAGCTTTCGTTGCAGTCAAATTTAAGGCATACATTTTGCGAAGCATACTATTTAAAAATTTAAGGGTTTCTCTTATTTTGATATTACAATGATCTAACAATGAAAATAAAAGGAAATTTGCCGAACTAATCATGATGATAATGATAATGAAAAGAAAATAATTTCAGCGTTTTCGTAAATCTTCTTATCTTTCATTTAAGTCAAAATTGAGGGACACATTTTGCGAAACATATTGATTTAAGCTAATCGAAACTAATAAACTAAATAATTCCAGTATTTTGCGAATTTCGTTACAGGTTTCTCAACTTTTGTTTCAGTCAAACTTAATGCATACATTTTGCGAAATATATTGTTTTAAAATTTAAGGTTTCTCTTATTTCTATAATGCAACAGCCTAAGAATGAAAATAAAATAAAATTAATCGAAAATTATAATGAAAAAAAAATAATATCAGCGTTTTCATGTGTCGTTCGTTTATAGTCTTCTTACCATTTATTTGGATCAAAAATATTTTGCGATTAAAGTTTTAAAGTTTCTGATATTTCGATATCGCAGTGATATTACAATGAAAATAAAAGAAAACTAATCGACATTAATAATGAAAACTAAATAATTACAGCATTTTGCGAGTCTCCTTAGTTTCCTACACTTTCACTTCAGTCAAATTTAATGCATACATTTTGCGACACATACTGATCTTAAATTTAAGGTTTCTCTTATTTGCATATTGCAATGACCTAGCAAAGAAAATAAAAGAAAACTTGCCGAAGCCAATAAACTAAACAATTCCCGCATTTTTCGAGTTTCGAAACAGTTTTTTAAACTTTCGTTTCAGTGAAATTTAAGGCGTATATTTTGCAAAATATACTGCTATAAAATTTAAGGATTCTCTTATCTTGATATCAGAATAACCTAAAAATTAAAATAAAAGAAAACTTACCAAAACTAATGAATAATAATCAGGATAATAAAATGAAAATAATTTCATCACTTTCGCGCGTCGTTACAGTCTCTTACTTTTCATTTAGATCAAAATTCAGGCACCCATTTTGCGAAACATATTGATCTGAAGTATAAGGTTTCTCATTTTTCGATATTGCTATGGCCTAACTATGAAGACTAATCGAAACTAGTAAACTAAAAAATAATTTTGTGAGTTCGTTATAGTTTCCCCAACTTTCGTTTTAGTCAAATTTAAAGCATACTCTTTGTGAAACATACTGATTAAAAATTTAAAGTTTCTCTTGTTTCGATATTGGAATAAGAAAATAAAAGATAACTTGCAATAGATAATGAATAATGATAATGATAATAAAATGGAAAGAATTATAATATTTTCGTGGGTCGTGGGATACTTTCCATTTAGATCAAAATTGAGACACACATTTTGCGAAACATAGTGATTTAAATATAAAGTTTCTCATTTCTCGATATTGCTATGACCTAACAATGAAAATAAAAGAAAACTAACCGAAACTAGTAAGCTAAATAATTCCAGCATTTTGCGAGTTTCGTTACATTTTCCTCCACTTTCGCTTCAATCAAATTTAAGGAACACACTTTGTGAAACATACTGATTTAAAGTTTAAGATTTCTCTTATTTCGATAATAAGGAAACATGCCGAAAATAATAAGGAAAAGAAAATAGCTTCAACATTCTCTTGTCTCGTTATATTCCTCTTACCCTTCATTTAATCAAAAACATTTTGCGAAACATGTTCATTAAAAGTTTCTCATACTTCGATATGCAATGACAATACAATAAAAATACAAAAAAACCTAACCAAAGCTAAGAATGAAAAGTAAATAATTTTTAAGAAAACTAACCAATCTCGCAAAATGCTGCGAGATTGGTTAGTTTTCTCAGCTTTCGTTTCAGTCAAATTTAAGGTATGCATTTTGCGAAGCAAACTACTTAAAATTTAAGAGTTTCTCTTATTTTGATATTACAATGATCTAATAATGGGAAAATTTTCCGAACTAATCATAATGATAATGATAATGATAATGAAAAGAAAATAATTTCAGCGATTTCGTACGTCGCTACCTTTCATTTAAATCAAAAATGTGGGACACATTTTGCGCAACATATTGGTTTAAAATTTAAAGTTTCTTATATTTCGATATTGCTATTATTATGGCAATAAAAGAAAGCTAATCGAAACTAATAAACTAAATTATAAATTCCAGTATTTTGCGAATTTCGTTCCAGATTCCTCAACTATTATTTCAGTCTAATTTAACGCATACATTTTGCAAAACTATTAATTTAAAATTTAAGTTTTCTCTTATTTCGATAATGCAACAGCCTAACAATGAAAATAAAAGAAAACTTGTTGAAAATAATTATGAAAAGAAATAATGTCAGCATTTTCGTGTGTCATTATGGTCTTCTTACCTTTCATTTAGATCAAAAATTTTTTTCGAAACATATTGCTTCAAACTTTAAAGTTTCTCATATTTCGATATTGCAATGAAAATAAAAGAAAACTAACCGAAATTAATAATGAAAACTAAATAATTCCAGCATTTTGCCAGTCTCGTTAGTTTCCTCAACTTTCACTTCAGTCAAATTCAACGCATACATTTTGCGAAATATATTGATTTAAAAGTTTAAGTTTCTCTTATTTCGATAATGCAACAGCCTACAATGAAAATAAAAGGAAATTAGTCGAAAATTATAATGAAAAGAAAATAATGTCAGCATTTTCGTGTGTCATTAAAGTCTTCTTACTTTTCATTTAGATAAAAAATATTTTACAAAACATATTGATTAAAATTTTAAAGTTTCTCATATTTCGATATTGCAATGATATTACAATGAAAATGAAAGAAAACTAATCGACATTAATAATGAAAACTAAATAAGTACAGCATTTTGCGAGTCTCCTTATTTTCCTACACTTTCACTTCAGTCAAATTTAATGCATACATTTTGCAACACATACTGATCGTAAATTTAAGGTTTCTCTTATTTGCATATTGCAATGACCTAACAAAGAAAATAAAATAAAACTTGCCGAAGCTAACAAAGTAAATGATTCCAGCATCTTGTGAGTCTTGTTACATTTTCCACAACTTCCACTTCAGTCAAATTTAAGGCATACATTTTACGAGGCTTACTGATCTTAAATTTATGGTTTCTCTTATTGGCATATTGTAATGACCTAACAAAAAAATAAAAGAAAACTTGCTTAAACTAATAATGAAAATAAAATAATTCGTCTATTGCTACAGTCATCTTACCGTTCATTTAGATCAAAAGTGAGGCACACATTTTGCGAAACATTTTGATTTAAAGTTAAAAGTTTCTCATATTTTGCGAAATGTATTGATTTCATCATTTTTGCCCTCCAGTCTATAGTATCCTTACCTTGTTTTCAACACTGAAAAAACTGATGTTTTAATGGCAAATGAATTCGCGCAATTGCCCTTTTTGCTTTTGTGGCAAGGGAGACTCGCAGTGCTTTTTAGCAAACTCGCAATACTTTTGTCCCAAATTCTGAGTGCTTTTGTAGCGAACTCGCAGTGTTTTTTAGCAAATTTATAATACTTTTGTTGCAAATTCGCAGTGCTTTTGTCACAAATTCATAGTGCTTTATTAAAAAATCATAATGGACTTTGAAGACAGAGTTGAAACTTTGGCATACAATCATACAAATTGCTGTGCTTTTATGACAAGAACATACCCTTTTGGAACAAGGAATTTTAGGCGTTTATCCCAAATGCGTCCTGAATTTGCATCAATTGAGTCATGCATTTGGCATATATCAAATGCATGGCGCAATTGATTCAAGTGCGTACGCATTTAAGCCAATTAAATTGTTTTTTCAGTGAACCCACGCGAATCATAAACAGAGTCAATTATTTTGAAACATTCATTTTGAATTGAAGATCGTTCATTTTGAGACAAAGATTTCTAATACCACTGGAATCTGGGGGAAAATCAAATTCAAAAACTATGATTTTTGAGTGTACGTTTTTGAAATCGAAATCATACCTCGAGTAAGAATTAAAAAGTTTCAAGTGTTCTGGAATAAGACCAAATTTAACAATCGCTTTCTTCCGTGTTCTCTATCCGGATCCCCATGCATATAATCGAATTTTGGTGCATGTTTTTATTCTATGCAATAGAATGTTTCGCGACCCTACATTAAAGTTTAGAAATGCAATCAGCTATGCCTATTGCAACTTAATATTTAAGAATAATTGCTGCTTCCTTTAGTTCCCTCAATAATTTTAGATTATTTCTATTAACAACTATAGTAAATGAACAAATCCTAACCCAAATCCTGTCTCCGATAATAAATACCGCCATGTAGTATTAAAGAAAGCATAACATATAAAGCATAAAATAAGTAGAGAGAAAATCTTAATTGCAGTCTTCCATACTTATATAATTCAAATTTTCAAAATTTATATTCGGCTGTGCGCCTAAATATGAATCCGAACCATCTTGTTTCAATAAATTGCAGATTCTACTAATGACAAGAACCGTCATTTGTATCGTGATTTTTTGGGAGGCATCGAATTAAGTCACCAAATAAAAATAATGTAGACAACATATTCGCAGAGCAGTGTATACATACAGTAACAAAGAAATTATAAGTAGAACAAACCACTCGAAATAGCAAGTGGTCATACACACCTCACCAGAAAACCTAAAGCCTGAAGGAACAGACACGCACCGTCAGGCGACGCTTCAAGACACCAGTGGCATCCTCTGCGGGTTGTTTCCTCGAGGTCTTCAGCAACTGGCCCGAGCAGATGGAAGTCGAGTAAGGCGCGTGCCGCTCAGCTGGCCCCCCCCCCCAGGTGCCCCGCACCTGCTATTCCGGGACATTTGCCACTAATTATGCTTAGATTAGGCTCATCGTAAATTCTAGAGGTTATGCATTGATTAGGTTTATTTTTCGGCTATCGCTGCACATGAAATGTCTTCAGTAATATTTGCTTATGATTATGGAGGATTCAAAGAATATTTTATTTCATTTACTGAGGTTTATTACAATGCGACTGTATAGTTTAAACTTTGTGCAATCGGTTCAATAGTAACGATACAATATTTTTTAAAGATTGCAGAAAGGCTAATTAAATAAGATATTAATATCTTAAATTGAATTCAGTTTTAAATAAACGCGGAATAAAAAGTCTAATGGGATAGGATCCGGAGGTCTTGCTGGCCATTCAAGCGACAATAGCATAGAGATTCAGCTTTAGAAACGTATGCATAATAAATTACTAAGCCGAATGAAGATAATTGTTTTCTTTCAGCAAGGAATAGTGTAACCAGCCATAAGATAGAGCTATGCGATGGTAATATTAAGGTACATGATGTGAATATTGCTGAAAATTTTAACAGATTTTTTCACTGTCAAATCACAGACTAACTTTCGATGAAGGATTTACTGATAATAATATTCCTTATACAGGAACATCGATTTTTATTTCCCCCATTTGCAATTTTGAGATCTTGTCTGTGGTTGCTGGTTTGAAGAGTTCTAACTCTGCTGGAAAGGCTGATATATCGAAAATTTGACTGACGGAGTGTTGATATGCTTTGTGTGATATTTTGGCCTTTCTCATAATCAATCCATTAAAAGGGCTGTATTTCTTGCAAAATTAAAGCTTGCATTGGTTCTACCGTTGTACAAGAAGAGAGACTCGAATGATTAGGTTAATTATCATGGTATAAGTTTACTCAGTGCCTTTCCAAAGATATTTGAGTTAATTCTTAAACGGAAGTTGACTTCTTTTTTTAAATCCATCAATAATTTATTATCAAAGTCATAGCATGGTTTTGTGTCAAACAAAAGTACAAATATAGCTTTGACTGATTTTCAAATAAAAATAGTGTATGCACTTGATAATGGGTTATGTGTAATGGATGCGTTTGTCGATATTTCTAGAGCTTTCGATATGGTGGCCCATGAGCTTTTGTTATATAAGTTGGCTAGGTATGGTGTAGGAGAAAAGTACTGGATCTTTTGACATCTTACCTTCAAAGTCGTTACCAAACTGTCATCATTAACAATGCTAGAAGTTCTTCGGTATTGATATCACAGGGTGTTGCAAAAGGATCAGTTTTGGGGCCCTTCATATATATTATCTGTGCTAATGATTTATTAAATTTTCTAAGTGGCCAGTTGCCATCAGCTACGATTATGTCTTATGCTGGCGATACCAATATTCTGATAACTGATTGCAACCTACCATCACTGAGGCTTTCTGCTGAGTTTGTATATGAGAAGATCATACTATGGGCTAATAAAAACAATTTAATACTTAATAAAACGAAAACAAGGGCTGTACTTTTCTGTGCTTCCTTGCATCCTCCGGATGGTTTTGTGCTTTTTGCTGATCGAGAATCTGATTGCGTCGAAATGCCGAGTAATACTGAGATGCTTGGTGTCATTTTCGACAGTAAACTAAAATGGAACTTTCAAATAGATAGCATCTGCTGTAAATTCTTCATCTCAAAGTACTGTAGTGCTACTGTTCTTATGATGCGGTATTATGCAAGTATCCATTCCAACATCAAGTATGAAATTATGAATTGGGGCACAAGTGCTGGGGCTGGTAGGGTTTTTGTACTTCAGAAGTATGCGGCGATTATTATTGGTGGTCTGAGGACTCTGAGGTATCATGAGTCGTGTAGGGTAGCTTCTCGGGCCTTGATAATTTTGACTGTAGCGGATCTTTATATTATGGAGTTGTGCTGCTTTGTATTCCAAAATATGCCTATTTTTCGGTCAAATCAAATTGACCATATGTATGATTCTAGCATCGAGGTTTGCTGTTGCCATGTGTTCATCGCACACTTATATATAATGGGTGTAAACTTTATAATGCTCTTAATCTACAAATTCTCCGAACATTAATATTATTATTATTATTATTATTATTATTATTATTATTATTATTTTCCTATTCGCTCTGATAAGATGACATATCAGGTATTAATCAACTGGTGGGAAAACGATTCAGTTCCTCCCACTCAGTTCAAAAATCTTCGGACTATATGGCAGGTTTGCAGTAAGACTGCCTTTTGTCCATACGAAGCGTTGTTGGTGCTTAATCCAATGGTTTTCAGGTTTCTCATGAAACTCTCTGAAAGTATCCCTTCTGCCGAGATTACGAATGGTATGGTGATAACACGTTGCAACTTCCAAACATGTTTAATTTCGATAGCCAAGTTCTCGTATTTTTTGATTTTTTCCGCTTCCACTTTCGCGATATTGTGAGAGAGTGGTACGGAAATATCTATTATAGTTCCAATCTTTCTTTGCTTATCAATCAGCACTATATCCGGTCTGTTGTAGTCGACAGTCCGATCTGTTGTAATAGGGCGGTCCCAGTAGAGCACGGCTTCCGAAGTCTTGAACACGGGTGAAGGTTGGTATTTGTAATAAGGGGGGCATGTCCGTAGTAGTCCATTGTTAAGAGCAAGTTGTTGATGTATTATCTTGGCCAGTTGGTTATGGCGACCAAGATATGCATTATTGGCGAGCATTTGACAGCCCGCCATGATATGTTCGATGGATTCACCGGCCACCCCGCATTTCCTACATTTGTCCTCCACACTTAGTCCTAGGCAGTGCTTTTCATAATTTCTTGTTTTTATTACTCTGTCTTGGATAGCAATAAGAAATCCCTCAGTCTCAGGATAGAGTTGACCAGATTTAAGCCATCTCAGAGATGCATCTTTATCAATATTTTTGGCCTCTAAACTTCTCGGGTATATTCCGTGCATTGCCTGCTCTGACCATTCCGTGTATTCTTGTTGCCTTGTTTTAACCTCGAATTCCACCTGTTTATGCTGCAATTTCAAGGGTGTGAGGTTGTGGTCCTGTTCCGCCGCTAATTGCATGAGTGTGCCATTTGACTGGAGAAACCTTGATCTCATATTTTGTTCTTGCGAACGATAGAGGTTGTAGATATTGACCATCCCTCTTCCCCCTTGTCTTCGTGGTAAATATAAACGTCTTACTGATGCGTTGGTATGCAGGCAACGAAATTTAGTCATTGTTCGTCGTGTCAATCGATCGATTTCGTTTAAGTCTGCGTCAGACCATTTCAGAATCCCAAACGTATGAGTTAGCACAGGAACCGCCCAGGAGTTGATGGCGGTGATCTGATTTTTTCCAGAAAGCTTAGTGTTCATGATTTTTGTTAGCCTGTGACTATATTTCTCAGTAAATATTTTCTTCAGTTGGGTGTGATCTATCCTTTGATTTTGCGGAGCTCCCAGATATTTGTAGGTTTCTCCTGGCGGAAGGGTTTCAATGTCAAAGTAGGAGTGCTCTTGTTCCACTACCTCTCCCTTTTTGATGTTAATGATAGCGCATTTATCCACTCCAAAAGACATCTTGATATCGTCACTGAAAAGTTGAACAGTGTTCAGTACTTGGTTTAACCTGCCGATGTTTTCTGCATAAAGTTTTAGGTCATCCATATACAAGAGGTGCGATAATTTTCGGCTGTTTTTGGTGTTCAGCTTGTAACCTATATTTGTTTTTCGAAGTAGCGTTGACAATGGGTTCATGGCTAAACAAAACCACAGCGGTGACAAAGAGTCTCCCTGAAATATACCCCTAGAGATACGGACTTTTCCTGCCCTGTTGTTTTGGACGAAAATGTTTGTTTTCCATCTGCCCATGAGATGTTTGAGCATATTTATTACTGTTGGACACACCTTGTATATTTCCAAAACTTTGACCAACCAATCATGAGGAACCGAATCAAACGCCTTAGCGTAGTCGATGTAACACATGCTTACGTTTCTCTTTCGAACTTGAGCTTGTTTGAGGAGTATCGCATCTATTGTTAGTTGATGCTTTGTACCCATAGATCCTCTCACACAACCCTTTTGTTCCTCCTCTAGGATATTATTAGTAAGGCAGTGTTCGTATATCTTGTTGCTAACGATTGATGTAAACAGTTTGTAGATGACGGACAAACACGTTATTGGTCGGTAGTTTTTAGGCTCGGTCGGTTCACCTTTCTTTAGCAGCATGTAGGTGTTTCCCTCTATTAAGAATTCCGGAAATTTATTCGGGTCCTTTAAAACATCTGTGAAACACGATGCTAGGCTACTGAACGAAGCCGGAAAATATTTTATCCAAAAATTATGGAGTTTGTCCGGTCCCGGTGATTTCCAGTTGCCAGTTTTACGGACGGCCAGTTGGACATCATCAGCCGTTATATGTTCGACATACATGTCGCCGACCTGAGAATTAAGATGTTCTCTTTCTGTTACCCAGTTCGCGTCTTTTTTGAAGTACTGAGGTTCGGACCAGATCGCGCTCCAGTAATTGTTGAAGTTATCAAGGTCGATGTTTTCTGTGCTGAATACGTCATTTTTTTTAGACTCCAGTTCTCTGAAGAATATTCTCCGGTTTGATATGAAATCGCTGTTTTGCTTTTTCCTTTTAGTAAGTTCGTTGTATCTACGCAGCCTAGCCGCCTTAACTTTGTACTTTTGCCTGAGCCGGTCTTTGAGGTCTAGAAGCTGTTCTTGATTCAGGGTGGGAGCTCCGTTTATTCCCGCTGAGAGCGCAATCGCTGTCACCTTTTTGACCACTTTATTGGAAGGATGGCCTTTCAAATATTCTCCTATAAGGTCTACTTTCGCTCTCAGTTTCTCAATGTCAGTTTCTAGCCTTCTCCTCCAAGCAGGTGTATAGTTTTTACCATTGTCTCGTTTCCTATTTGGTGGATAGTATGCCTTCTGACCGTTTAGTTCAATCACAGTCACGGCGGCGCAGTAGATCGCAAGATGCACCTCTTGTATTGTGCGCTGGGTTAAGAAGTAATCAGCGAGCACTTCGTTTGCTAAGGAGATATGTTTCTTAGCCTTCTCGATGTTTTTTAAGATAGGGATGTTTGGTCGGGTTATAGGATCAGAGTCACGGTAATTCGAAAGATGACCGTAGAATCTCCTCGATATTTCTTGCTGGTCCTCGCTGGCTTCATATGTGGCAGATTGGATAGATTGTGGCTGTTCTCTCGTGTCAGTAGCTCCGTCAACAGTAGGCTTCTGGACCGCATCATCAGGTCGATACTTACATTCATTGTTATTGTGAATCTCTTGTTGGCATAGTGCGTTTCCGACGTCGCGTTTCAAGGCTTCAAGTTCTTGTTGCGTTAAATAAGATTTTTTAATGATGATGTTTTTGCGGTCGGTTACATTTTGTTCGGTTAGGTGGTGTAGTTCTGGGTGTCGTTTGATAAACTCGGCATGAAGTGCGTGCCTTCAACCTGGAAGTGGTGCATCGTCACACTGATTGACGTAATAGAATGCACGCATGATGTGACTATTCAGTTCGCGGCTCCACTTCATACGTCCAGCATGAGCTCTCCTGCGGGCAGTCCTCCTAATGGGGGACGAGCACACAGGCAGATCGATATTAGGTGGCACTATCGGATTGCCTGATTCCACTTCCTGTTGGTGACTTATTACTTGTCTATTGCCAGGGTTTCGCGATCTTAATACCCGTGCATTGACAGAGTGCGTACAATTATTGTGTCCAATATGGTCTCCAGACACGTTTTGGCAAACTCCAGACGGAAATTTTCCGAACTTATTTTGCGAGTCTTCCGGCGTAAGAAGCTCAAAATGTCCAGAGTCTGGTCTGCCTGTTAGTAGGAGATATATGTTATCTTTATGTTTTCCCTTGCTTATTATTGTTGGGCGGTCTTTAATCGCCAATTTGTTCAATTTGGTTCTTCGTTGTTTATAATAAATAAGAAAATTGACGTTTTTAATTTCTGATAGGGCAAGAATTTCCAGGCTTGTTCCATATGTGCTAGTTTTTCCATATGCTCGATGTAATTGTTTAATTCTCTTAGCCTGTCATCTTCTATGAAAACATACTGTTGCAGGTCAGACCAGTTCTGGTATATGTATATCAGACTCTCTTTTCTGAGTTGTTCATGATGCTCTTGATTTCCGTTCAGATAAAGACTTGTTGCTCTGAAGAGGCAGCTTCCGTCACCAATGATGTTATGTCTAATGAAGGTGGTAAGTTCGGAGGAGGAGTTGGGGTTGGTGTCGGCTGTAGTACACTTATCGGCAGAGGTCCGCCTGTTCAACACTCTATTATTATTATTATTATTATTATTATTATTATTATTATTCTTATTATATTCTATGTAATTTGTATGTTTTTAGGTTTTATAACCAGTGTGCTCTAATGCTGTATTTTATAGTTTAAGAATTATTACTGACGCATTCTTCAATCATTTTATCTTGCTATTATATTTGAAGAAATAAAGTAAATTAAATGAAAATGAAGCTTACTAAAGTTTAATACTCGTTCGTTATCAGACTACTTAAAGTACCACTTTGGATAGTTTCCCTACTTTAAGATTGGTGCATCAGTTGAATTTAATGGGGAATAAACCTAATGGCAACAGCTTTGCTCAAATTTCGGCGTCGGATATTTTACTAACCTTAGTATCGATTGAAACCCTAACTGTATTGTACAACATTAGCCTTCAACACAATATACCAAGCTGGAGGCCAAACTCGAAATTTCCCCAAAGTTTCTTGACTTGTTCTCCCGTATTCCTCCCTAATTCCGTGTTCCGGGAGAATCGGCTCCGGGTCTCTCCGGGCCTCAGGTCTAATCTGCATGTAAATTGGCTAATGTTTGGTTACGGCAACCGGAGTATATAACCATCTTTGCCGGATTTATTGACGCCTGTCTCTTTATTCTCGGCTAACGCCTTGCCTAACATCCGCTATATGTTTAAATTTGAACAGTGTATCGTCGGTTAAATTTATCTTTTGTCGCTATGCTAGGAAAAAGAGTGTTAGACCGATATACATCTGCTTACAATCTTTATTAGAAAGTGGTACCTACTTGTACCGGTAAAAACGATTTTTCTAAAAAGAGTTTCATATATTCATTGGGCCATAAACTAACATTCGTTGTGTGGAAAAGTGTATAGAAAGTGATTAAATGGTTTGGTAGAGTTGGTAGTAAAATTAACCTGCAAAAATATAATATAAGTAACGTTCAGGCATGTTTAATTAGGTAAAGATATTCTATTAAATTTATTAGGTATGGGTTTTGAAGAGTGTTTAAAGATACATATCTCAGCCAAAATTCATATTTAAATTCTACTCGTTCTTGAGATATCAGAGGTAAATCATGATTTGGGAAACGAAAATTTATGGAAATACATCAGTTTTTATTAGCAATAGTTGCTTGCTTATTTCCTGACAACGAAAGTTTGCCTGCAAACTTCGCATTTCAAGTCCAATTTCAAATGATTTCGTAGGAAAAAAATCTAGGCCCCTAATTTTATTTCTTTAAATTATGGTCCAGGTATTAAACAAATAATACACTAACGGTAATAACAAGGTACTGCCTGACACTCAAAATGGGTCTGATTAAATATCCCCACAAGGATATTTCAAAACAACTTTTTACCGCTACATTACACACTGCCAGTTACAATGGCCGACTTTTGAAGAGTGTCTCTTATTCAATTTCTATCCATGGAGAGGATAGAAAAAAGGCTATACACAAACTCCACAGGAAGGTCATTTTCAAAATCTAAACTTCCCCTACGAGCTATATATGCCACATCTCCCACATAAATAGGGTTTTCTTGGTAATATTTTTAGGAATCTCTCAAGATTTTGACCTGACAAATTCTACTTAAGTTAACAACGAGAATAGATACTTAATTATTTTTCCGAACAACCTGTTCACTATGCTATGACTACATCGTTTTTTATGTTTCCTACTTTCCTATTCCACTACGCTGCACTTTAGACACCAGTAGGCATGCTCCATATCGTATCTGTAATATTTAATATTAATCCACAACAAGCAGTCCCAAAACAGATATTTATAAATCCGAGATCGGTAATATCATGGTTCGAAACACACATTTCTTAGACAGGCGCAAAGGAAAAAGCTAAATCAAGACATCAATTGATATGTCAGTCGCAAAGAAGTTAATTAAAAAAATTAACGATACATTATATGAAATCAACTAAAACCGGAATAATACGGGATTTTGTGATGGTAACTAGCTCACAAGTTTTTAACCATGCAGTAGCAATTACAAGATGAGGTAAGGTTCTCTCTCCCTCTATAGTCGTTTATTTCATTGATTGAAGCATCGTGATCTTATGATTCATGTCACGGTATTTGTGATTTCTCTCCATTCATCTCCATGTGGGATGTGTCTCATGTTTTTTTTAAGCGAATTTCCCGGGAAGTCCTTCATTTGATCGATCCACCGCTTCGGAGATCGTCCCCTAGGTCTCGACCTTCGATTTTCTCTTGTATCACTAGTTCTAGATTATCATCTTTCATCCTGCTCACGTGTCAAAAAAACTTGAGAATTCGCTGTCTTACGATGTTTGACAATCTTACATTAATTTTTAGGTCTCCTAGTATTGACACATTGGTTCTAGGAGCAGTCCAAGGAATTCCCAAGAGCCTTCTCCAAACCTCATATCTATCATAGCTATCCAGTTAAGCAATGTCTATAACCTTCAAGATCCATGCTTCTGCCCCACATAATGAAATCGGAAAGACAAGAGTTTCGGCAAGTTTTCGTTTTGTACTAACTGTTATTTGTTTGTCCTTCTAAATTTTATTTCATTTTGTCATGACAGTTCTGGCCAGAGCTATTGCCCTTTTAATTTCGGTACATGAATAGATGGAAATTCATCTAACGAAATTAAAAGATCAATTATTTCTTGCGGTCTATTACCATTAGCTTTTTTATTGTCGATTTAGTTTTGAGCCAAAGTTCAGACTTTCTCTTTCCACTCTTTCAATAAGTTCCGACATTTCTTGTTCATCCTTTGCTATAAGTGTGGTGTCATCGACGCAGGGAAGATTATTTATTTTTCTGCCGCCTATACTTATGCGTCCCTCCCAACCGTCCAAGGCTTTTAAAATGATGCATTCTCTATAAATGTTCAACAGCAAGGTTGATACACCTCGTTGTATGTGGAAGGTTTGGGAAGTTTTGTCCTCTAGTCTGACCACTGCAGTGCTGTTTTCATATAGATGTTTTAATAGAAGCACCAGATGTTGAGGTATACCCATATCTAAGATAGCAAACCATTTGACTGCTGTAGTCTAAGAAACGTAGATATGCTGGCTTCGCAAATTCTCTTGCGTTTTCGATGATTTTTCTAATGTTCTAGATTTGTTCTCTTATGCCTTTGCAACTGACGAATCCAGCCCGCTCCTGTGGAATCTGCCAATCCAAAAAGCATCTGAGGCGTTGAAGAAGCATTCTGAGCATGGCCTTGCTTAGATGTGAGATAAGTGCAATGGTTCTGTAGTTGGTACATTATAACTGGATATTTTTTTTTGCAATGGGATGAATGTCGATGTGCTCCAATCGTTTGGCCATTGTCCTGTTTTCCATATGTTGTTACATATCCTCCACAGGAGTATGATGCCGACTTCATCGAGTTGTTTTATCATTTCTGCGCTTACGTAGACTTGTCACCAAATACTGTGGGACTCAGAGTCTCGGCTGGTTTAAGATCTATACTACCCACTAAACATCACCCCTCCTGCACCTCTCACTCTAGCACTGTTTCCTGGGAAATATTCCTCAGAGTGAGAGTGCTGTTGATCTGATCTTGATATGTGGTTGTATCTCTCTTTGTTTACTCTTGTTCTTCTCTTTCTTCCCTCACCTTTATCTCCACCATCCTCCCCATAATTTTTGTTATGTAATTCCAATTTTGTTTATTCTGTAGCATCGTCTCTATTAGGTTATCTTTTCTTAGGTTTGTGTTTGTCTCGATTTCGGCGTTTGTTCTTATTCTTGAAAATCTCTCACAGTGAAACAGCATGTGCTCGACGTCATCTACTTCTGCATCTCCGTACATACAAGCAGGTGATTGTCTTTTTTTGCATTTGTATAGATAGCTCCCAAAGCAGCCATGTCCTGTTAGAAATTGTGTCGTGCTGTAAACTACCTGCCCGTATCTCCTGCTTACCCACTCCCTTATATCCGGTTAATTGTGTAACCTTTTTCGTTTGGTTGTCCCGCTGCCGCTGACCAGTTTCTCTGCCATTTTTCCAATGTTTTTTCTTTTTCTTCTAAAGCTATTTTTTATTTTGCTTGCTCCGATAGGTTTTGTGCCCTGTTTCTCTTGTATATATTAGCTCGTTCATCTGCTAGAAGAGTAATTGGTACTAGGCCAGCAATCGCTAAGGCTGCGTATCACCGACTGTGCTCTTCTGATTTTTCAAATAGCAAATAGCTTGCTCTACTTCATCCCTCAAAATTTCAGGTTCTTGTTCCACCTTGTTAATGAAAGGTAGTTCGATTTGTTTCTGTTCAAGGTCTTCATTCTCGTAAAGCTTTTTGCAATATAGCGGCCATACTTCAAGAACTCCATCTATTTTAGTAACCATTTTGCCAGTTTAATCTTCTATTTTCCATGTTTTTGGCATAAATTATCTGGTGATTTCTTTGATTCTTTGAAAAAGATCTCGTATTTTATTGGCGTTGTGCAATCTTTCAATGTCAAGGCAGATTTTTTGCAAGTCTTGGTTTTTAGCTCGTCTACTCAATCTCTCTGCTCAACTTTTGGTATTCGATCATTTGTTCATTGTTGCTTATGCCTGTTCTTCTGAGCATCTTCCTTTTCTTTAATACATTCAAGTTTCATCAGTCATCCTCTGCTTGTTTCTTTTATATATTTGGTATTTTGTTCAGTTATTTCCTCTTTAATATCGATCATAGTAGTTTTAAGAGTTTGCAACATTGTGTCTCAGTTTTCATATTCTGCAGTATTTGAGATTATATCCAATTTTTCTTCTAATTTTAGTTTAAAAGGCTGGATGTTTTCAGAGTTCAAGGGAAGTGCTTTTTTCTTTGTTTTCGGAGATTTAATGTGAATTTTTACTCGAACTAGTAGTAGTTTGTGGACGCTGTCACATTCCGCTCCTGGTAGGGTCTTAACGTTCTTTATACTGGATCTCCATCTTGCTGTACCTAATATATTGGTTTCTGTCTAGGCCACCTGGAGAAGTCCACGTGCACCTACGTCTTATTATTATTATTATTAATATTATTGTTATTAAGAAATGATTAAGCAAAAATTATTTGTGTTGGGGCCCTCATAGGCAGAAAGGAGAATCTAGAATCTAAAAATGGATAGTTCAAGTTCTAGACGCTTTTTTACTAATAAATTAATCGCGATTTACTTATAACAAGTTTTTTTTGCGTAGCAAATCTAATAAACATTATACGTTATTAATAATCATTATTATTAAGCTTCAACCAACCTACGTAGCACCACCATATAAAAGTAGATTCATGCAGCGGGTCATTTTTTTATCGATCCGTTGGTCTAGAGTCTAGACGACATAATTTACCGTAAATGATTTTGACCAAAGAAAGTCAGATTGCTAATACAAAATGAAGTCATTTACTTTTAACTTTACTTTATTTAACCGTTACGCACGAAATCTGGCGATCTGACAAGAGCGTATAGACGCTTTTTTTGCAGGGGGGAGAGTAATATGAAAACTTAAAGTATCTATAATGTCTTATGTTGAAAAAAATAGATACGAACATATAAAATGAGATTTGTCGAAGTAGTCGGTAGTATAAAGGCGAATAGGGTTATGCGGTGATCTACTGATCAGTTTGGATATTTTCGTTATTTTGTATGCTTTTCAATTCCGATGCATTTCCGATAAACCGCTTTGTTTATTTTGCTCATTTGAAGCTGGAAACAATTTGAAGTTAAAGATGTAAGATACAAACATTACTCTTGAAATTCGAGTAATTTTTCTCAGGGTCATGCGTACTTGACAGGGTGTGCAATGACTAAAGTATTCGGTAATCAGTACGGCATGTATCCGGTATTCGAGTCCAATTATTTACCAGTAACCAATCCAGCTCTGGTCGGGATGCGATCCCACCAGGTCCACCAATTGAGGTCCACGGCATTGACTACTATCACAGACTAGCACATCTACTATACTTTGCTAGATTTGGTCAGGTATCAGTAATTGACGTTTGTACTAACACACGATACCACATAATGTATAAAATATAAATCAAGCCGATCGTTTATCATAGAATATGATATATGCCATCCAGACGACGACTCGGGATGTTAATCCCGGGATCTCCGTATGAAAACTTATCTAAAAAAGACCTGGATTAGATTAGATCTAATACCGGGACAAATACCGATTTTTTAGGCTTATATTATATTGATTTTCTTCATTTCGCTTTTTAAAAACTAACGTAATTAACGCTACAGCCGACAACGTTGCAATCCGAAAAAAATGACGCTCAGTTAAACCGATCAGCCGGCCCCAGAATTCGGGGAATCACCCAACAACACCTCTACAAAAGCACAAAGTGCTCAAAAAACTTAGCGTGTGACGTCAAGCATGTGGGCCTTTGCGATTTGGAACAAAGATGTAGAAGGGGGCTTACAGGTGGAAGGTGCAATTAGTTGCAACGTTGCCAGACTACTCAGTAGCAGCGAATATTAGGATGCCGGTATGTAAAGAACGTATCTCTTATTAGACAGAAACCAAAAATCGTGCCCTGAATGCCACATGCTAGTAGTGCCACTAAATTCTGCCACTAATAAATCAGCGACCGAGGTGTACTTAGCCCTTAATAAGGCAGTAGAACAGCTCAGGTTTAAGCAAAATTCTAACCCTAAAAGATAAGAGGCCAAGCCCCGAGTCGACACAGGTCGCGAGCCCTTAAAGCGCCCTAAATTAAATCTGGGTACAAACGTAGAGCTTAAAAATAAGCACATGCCGCCTCCTACAAACGACGCCTGCTCCCCGAAAGCTTCAACCTCAAACACTTCCATTATAACTGAGTGCGAGAGGGCTGAGGAAACCAACATTCCAGTTTAAATGAAGGCTGACAACGCCGTCTTCACGACTCCGTACAAAACACTGACTTTTGGCAAAAACGTTAAAGTAGCAAGACTAACGCAAAATCAATTTCTAAAAATTCAACGAGAAAAACAGGGAATACCCCCCCCCCCCAAAAAAAAGGCCGCAAAAAGAATAAAAGGACACTTCCACCCCCAGTGGTGCTACAGGGTAAAATCGCCAACCACAAAATCCTCAGAGACGACGTGAAACATATGAAGATAACTAATTTCAACAAACTGCCGCAGACTACTACGATAGTTGCGAATATTAGCATTCACGTATATAAAGAATGTATCCCTTAGATTAAAATTTCTCCAATATTGTAAAAATATATTTCCTTTAGATGTTCTTTGCTCTTTTTACAATGTGGTATTTCGTAATTCACTTATTTAATTATCTAATACTACTACCTTGTTCGTGCACTTTCCTAAAATAACATTTTCCTTATAGAGCCGGCAACCGCGCCTGAGACTATTTAACAGAAGGAAGAAGCAAAAGAAACGATTAGTTTGCAAATTTTTCGATAATGGTTGCGGTAATCAATGTTATTTTCTTGCATTTTTCTGAAATCGGAACTATTTTTGTGCTTTTAATTGCACCTAATATTTTGTTGTACATTTAGGTATACAATTTATATTGTTAGGCGTATTTTTAATTACGTGAAACCATATATTTTGGATTTAAAGACCTGTTGCTTTTATGCCGATCAGCCGATCTGTTTACAGCACAGCTTATCCCAAACTAACCCAAGCTACCTATGTAGCAGTTATAACCAATTTCACCACCATATCCGAAAAAAGGCAAGAAAACCACGCTCTCAAATTATCGCCCAATTGCCTTGCTTTCTATAAACTCCAAAGTCATGGAACGTGTAGTCAATCAGCAACTACTCAAGTACCTTAAGAGCAACAGAATAATTAGCGATAACCAATACGGCTTCCGCAAACAGAGATCGACCGGAGATATATTGGCCTATGTCACTCATATATGGAGTAGGGCAATTGAGAACTAAGGAGAATCTCGAGCGATTGCATTTGATGAATTGCTCAACAAACTGCCGTCCTTCGGACTGACAGCGTCTCTCTGCAGCTGCCTTGCCACTTTTCTTAAGAACCGATCTCTGCACGTTGCAGTTGATGGACACATCTCAGACACATTCACCATTAATGCCGGAGTGCCTCAGAGCGCAATACTTTCACCAACTCTGTTCCTAATCTATATTAATGACCTGCTGACCGAAACCAATAATTTAGATCAGAAAAACCTTTGCCATCGACTGAGACTTATCACCGTAGACAGGAGCTGATTACAATAATGAATCAAGATCTAGAGAAAGTTCAAACCTGAGGCGACAGGAATTTGGTCCAGTTCAATGCAGCAAAAACCCAAGCAGCAACGTTTACCAAGAAAGCCAATACGGCGGACCCTGATATCATTATGGCAGGATCGACCAATCCTCCATCCTCGTCAATCGGACTACTGGGTGTCTTGGTCAACAGCAATATGCCCTGGCATGACCACGCTGCTAACATCGCAAAATCAGCCTCACAGAAGCTTGGTGCGCTATTTCGCAACAAAAACTGTATACACCGCAGCAGTTGCTCTTGCTCTACAAAGCGCAAATAAGACCATGCTTAGAATATTGCCCATACATCTGGGATGCCGCACCTAAGCACAGCCAAATTCTGCTGGATTCCACTCAGAAGAGAGCTGTGCGTCTCTAGTGTGCGATCTGGATAGTCTAGGACACCGCAGACATGTGGCCTCTATTTTACAGATATTTTTACGGCAGATACTCCCAGGATTTGGCACGCATCATCCCGCCCCCAGCAACGCCTGTCAGACAGTCGGGACAGACGACAAGAGCGCACTTATTCTTTGTACAACTGGAAACACAACATCGCTTTACAAGATCTCCTTTATCTGCCGCAGTTCATTATTATGGAACTCACTCCCAGGACATCTGTTTCCTCCTAATTACAACCTACAACTACTATTCAAGAACCGTGTCAATTAACATCTTGGCACACGTACCGCTCGACGAGCGCCATAAAAAAAAAGCTGTCATCGACATCCTCTATAAAAGGATGTGCCTCCTCCTCCTCCTCCTCCTCCTCCTCCAACTTCTACAACATATGCCAAGGAGGGTCTTGAACTTAGCGACACCAACCTATTTTTTTTCTCAAACTCCATATATACTTTGCTTTGATAGAGAACACTTTTGTAAAATAATATTTTTAACAATTAAAAATATGAGAATATTTTTTTCAGCAATATATATAAGTTTACTTCCACACTGCAGTTTCTTCACTTCTCAAAATAATCAAATAGAGGGTACCTCCAAAATCACAAATTGCCTGAACCATGCAGAGGACATGTGTGTCAACGCAGAAAAAACACATTGTGCTATTGATAAGTTTCTAAAACATTCCTAAATCTTTAAACTGTTTGAACCACACAGAAGGTTATTTTGTTGAAGACAGAACAAAATTCTCCAAGAAAGTTAAATGACTAAATAAGGACCTAATTTTTTTACGATTAATACTGAGCATCTTCAATAGAGGATATTTTCTTATTGCCGGGATTTTCCAGTTATTTAATAAAAATCAACATGGTTTTTAAAGGGAAAATCAATGCAGACAACAATTTATAATTTTATACAAATAGTTTTAAAATGCTTTGAAAAGAGTGAAACAACATTCGGAATGTTTCTGGACTTATCGAAGGCCTATGACTGTCTTGACAGAACATTCTTGATTAGGAAGCTGGAAATGTATGGGGTGAGAGGAAATGCGTTATATTGCTCAACATCGTATCTAAATGAAAGAAAGCAGATAGTGGACATCAGTAAGGAGGGCGAGTATAGAAAATCACAAATTTTGCCCAATGATATTGGAATAGCTCTAGGTAGCATATTGGGGCTAATCTTGAGTGCAAAGAGGCTGGAAACATAGACAGGATAAAACTGTGTGAAAACAATGACTTTTCAGAAATAACGAAGGATCTAGACCTATGCATGTTGATATTAAAACTCTTCGCATATTTAGAAAATTGCCCGCGAAAAAAGATTTACTACATAAGCAAATTTGGAACGATCACGGGCAAGAAATATATTAGACTGTAAAACCAAGTGGAGCAGCTTAGTAGATATGCTTGACCGCGTTAACCTCTAAGAGAATTCCATAAAAAGACCCAAATTGATCTAAATCTAAAGATATTACTATCAATGACGTTGTAAAAGTATTCCAGCCAATAAGCTTAACAGTCGAAGCCTTATGTCGACGAGACATCAGATGATTGCATCAAAACATCAAATATGTCTTCCTTCTTCTTCTTCTTTTTGAACTCTGTCCGTTAACGAACATTTGTCATCATCATGTTGGCCGTCATATTAGTTACCATTATCTTGTTACTGGCTGCTCGGAACAGAGATGTCGTTGATTTATGGAACTAGTCCCTCAGATTCCGGAGCCACGATGTTCTTCTGCAGCCTGGTTCGCTATTTCCGGCTATTTTACCTTGTATTATCAGGTGTAATATGTTGTATCGTCCTGGGTGTCGCATCACATGGGCAAAGTATTCTAGTTTCCGGGCTTTTATTGTTTTAATAATTTCTTTCTCCTTTGTCAGGCGGTTTAAGACTTCTTCATTACTTACTCTGTCTACCCAGCCTATGCGTAGTATTCTGCGATACACCCACATCTCAAAGGCCTCAAGTTTATGCAGCAACGTATCCGTCAGTGTCCAGCTCTCGACCCCGTACAACAGTACTGAGAATATGTAGCATCTTACAAGGTTTATTTTAAGTTTCAGGCCAATATTTTTACCGCATAGGACCTTCTTCAACTTAAAGAAAGTGGCTCTAGCTTTCTCAATGCGTATTCTAATTTTCTTGCTCATATCCCAGTTCTGTCCATATTAGAACCCAGGTATGTGATGTTTTCTGTTTTTTCAAGTTGTGTACCATGTGCTGTAATTGCCGGTTCGTCTACAGGCACCTTGATTACTATCATATACTTGTTTTTTTTTCGTATTAAACTTCAGGTTGTATTCGTTGCATTGCCTTGCAACATTATCCATTAGTTCTTGTAATTCTTCGCGTGTGCTGGCTATTAGTACGGTATCATCCGCATAGCTAAGATTATTGAAATTCACGCCGTTAACTTTGATTCCTCCATCAATCTCATCTAGTGCATCTTGGAACATGTGTTCGGAGTACAGATTAAATAATAGGGGTGACAAAATATGTCCCTGCCTCACCCCGCGACTTATTTTTACAGTTTCCGAGGTGTTTTGGCCTATCTTATTATTCGCTTGTTGTTGCCAGTACAAGTTTATAATGATACGCAAGTCTTTATCATCTATACCTACTCGTTGCAGAATCTTAATCAGCTTATCATACCTCACCTTCTCAAAGGCTTTCTCTAAATCTATGAAACAGATGTAAACCGGCTGTCCAACATCTCTGCACCTTGGTACTAAAACCTGCATTCCAAACAGTGCCTCCCTGGTTCCCAAGTTGTTCCGAAATCCAAATTGCGTATCACTAATATGTTCTTCCACCTTATTGTATATTCGGGAATGTATTATTCTAAGAAAGATCTTCAAGACATGGCTCATTAGCCTTATTGTCCTATAATCCTTGCATTCTTTCGCGTTCGTTTTTTTAGGGATCATTATAAAGGATGATGTCAGGCACTCCGAAGGTATGTCTCCCGTCTCATATAATTTGTTACTGAGGTAAAGAAGTGACTGTTTGCCTTTAAGTTCTAGGAGTTTGAGCATCTCTGTTGGGAGTTCGTCTGGGCCTGTCGCTTTTCCAATTTTTGATGTTCTTATAGCTTTTTCTATCTCTGCATAAGTTATCGTCGAGCCAGTTGTACAAATTTTTGTTTCTATCTTGTCTTGCTCGTCTGCAAATAGATCTTCGGCATACTCCTTCCACCTGCACAACTTGTCCATCTCGTTCACAATTAGCTTTCCATCCTTATCGACAAGGTTGTTGGTTCGTTTGCTTACTATGCCTGCCATTTCTTTTACTTTTCTAGATTAAATGTATCGTGACTTCTTTGCGGTTGTTCTACTTCGAAGCATTTTTCTTCAAACCACGTTTCCTTTGCTGCGCGTATTTTTCTTCTTATTTCTTTATTGATGGAGTTATACTTTTCTTTATCCTGGTTTTTATGCTTCCGCCTTTAAGATCTCGTTATTCATCCATTGTTGTTTCTTCTTAACTGTTCTCTGTCTGCCTGTGGTTGTTGTTTGGATTACTGTTTTAAAATGTTGCCAGTGATCTTCTATGCTTAGATGGTTTTCTGATATTTCAAATTTGCTTTCTAGAGTATTTGCTATTGTTTGACTATTAGCTTGTAGGTACTCTGCGTCCATTCTCTTAGATGGCTGTTGTTTGATATTTTTAAGTCTAAGTCTTATCTCTCCCATCAGTAGATTGTGATCTGAGGGTACGTCGACACCCGGCAGTGTTTTCATTAGTCAATCTGGTTCCTGACGATTTTTTCCTGCTTGTCTGACGGTGCTTTAGACTGACTATATAGCCTATATAGCCCCCATTATTATGGTGATATCTCTATTCTTTAGGCGGTCTGTTACGCTTTTTATATCTGCATAAAATTTTTCTATGGTCTCTTCGTCGCTTTCCGAGGTATGGGCATACAGTTGAATGACGTTGATCTTGAGTTTTGATTGCATCATTAATCATTATAACTTTATCATACACGTAGCATACGGTCTTAATGCATTTATCGACTGTCTTTGTCACAATAATTGCCACCCCGTTACAGTGGTGGTTGCTATCTTCTCCTGAGTAGTAGATACAGTGGTCATCGACAATACATTTTCCTGATCCTTTCCAGCATAATTCGCTAATACCCAATACTGAAATTTGTATTCTTTTCATCTCTCTATGGTGGCCTGTGTTTTTCCGGGTTCGAGGAGGGTTCTCACATTCCACGTGCCTATTTTGAGTCCCGATTTTACATCAATAATGTCTGAACGGGAGATTCTTCGCACCCCTGCTCCATTTAAGAAGCGCCCGTACTCGGGGCCATTGTTAAGTTCTTCAGTCATAATGATTTTTCCTGGGAATATCTCTATGAGATCTTTAATGCAGCGGTTTTCCGTTGCCATCTGCATCTGCAGTCGTAGCTCCTGTTAGCTCCTCCACCTTAAGCTGTTGGCCAACAGGAGGGGTCTGCTTATATCGGCAGAGACTCGATCTACTTGGTCGGAGACTGCTTATTCGTCAAAGAATATTTCTTTGCTTATTTCGCAGCTAGCCTCTATGTCTAGAGGTCGTTCACTATTCGCCACTTGTGACCCCGCTGGTAGCCTGTAGAACAGCCCAGCTCTATTAAATCTGAATTAGGAAAACTTGTAGAGCTAGACAATGAAAATTTTGAGGATGTACCCAGAAGAGAAACCAGCAACGACAGCGGCGAGGATCAGATTCCCATTGCGGAAATTCTAAGGAGAGAAGGGAGCCAATACAAAAGCAGACCAAAAAAGTAATAAAACGCGATTGCCCGACACCATTATTCAAAATATTGATTTATACGCAAATTATGGTAATCGGTACTTCTTATTCCATGACTAAATCCCGGGATTGCTGGATTTATCGTACAAATATCGAAAATCCCGGGATTCAGAAAACCTTTCCCGATTAACATCTCTGCAGACGACCAGGGTTCAAATATGTTTAAACATATTCTCTTTTTTAAATTTTTTACATTCAAAAAGGAACAATTTTTATTATCTTGGGTTAGTTGGATGTAGTCTTAGACCTAATTTAAACCATTTGAACCAATTTGAGCCGCATTAATCATAAAATTCCATCTTACACCTGTCGAGAACCGTTAGCTCAAACGGAGATAGGTGCAACATGTAAGGAATCTGGAGATCAGTAAAAGTTTAAATCGACTCTTATTTTTGTATTAATCTAATAAAGAGTAGTCTTTAGGCCCTATATGTTGAAATAGTCCCCCTTCAGGTGGAGCATTCCCAAATTGTCAGGGCATGTAAAATTTTAACACTGACGATCGTAATTTTAGAACGTAGGTTACAAAATGGTACAACACCACTTTGAAAGCAATGACCAGAAAAAGTCTCCTCGTAAATATTTTTCTATCATGGTGAGATCACAAATCATACATCTGCTACCTGTAGATTTATACCTGGTCTATTGACTATAAATCACAAGCAGGTACAATGCACGAGGTCTGATCTAAAAAGCGGCCTTATATATTAGCAACGTTAACCAAACATAAGCCCTTAATTTGTACCAATAATAACAAGATTACCGGAAATGTCTGGGTATTATTTTTAGACCAACGCCCATTATAATTATTTTGTTTCACTTTCATGGTAATTTTCTGAAAATGTATTTATTTTTCAGTTTGCTGGTGTTTTGGGACTTTAATGTAAACAAACACAATTGTATTAAAAGTGTCGGTCCCATGGACCTCTCTGTCAGCATTTTGATCAATTAGCGCCTACCTCAATTATTATTATAGTTATATATTTTTTCTCTTTCCAGAGTAGGAAAATTGCCACTGCTGAGGGTCAATAAAAGCCTTTAAAATTAGCGGAAGCAGTTAAATATTTAATAATTTTTCGATTTTTAAACTAAACTAAGAACGAATAATCTGGAATTAACCAAACATAATCCAAATTTTGTTCTATTTGTCATAGAAAACTATTATATAAGGTTAGTAATCAAATACCAGAAAATCAAACCCAAATTATTCTAAAAATTGACCCGATGCATTATAGACAAATAGAAAAAGTGAAAGTAAAAGCACTAATCAGATTAGGTCCTGGAATATCTGCAACTTTAACTAAACAATTATGTTAATAGTCTATTTTCAGACGAAAGGGATGAACAAATTAGAACGATTCATGAATCAGTGGTGTTCACCAAGGTAGTACTTATTCAAAGTTAAAAGGCCCACGTTAAACTGAAAATTGTGAGACTGCCTTTTTGAAGCAAATACTTTTTTTTTTCAAAGCCGCGTCAGGACACTGTTTGAAATTTTCGTCTCCCAAGAGAGATAAAGTATACGATTCTCTTTCTCTCTCTCTTTCTCTATTTCTCTCTTTCTCTCTTTCTCTCTTATGGAATCGGTAAAGCAGTATTCACTTCTATCACGTGTATTGTGCTACACGCGACTTTTTTAGAGACTATCGCTGACATATTAAGAGCCATCGATTGTCTAATCATAACTGAGGCCTTTGATGCAATAAGTCATAGCTTGCAATTTTGTCATCGCCTGACTTTAATGATGATAACTACACTTGGCACACAATTATATATTCGCCTATATGCTGATAATACGCAGACATATTTGGCATATACTTCATCCCAGAAAATGTTGGATGTTGATAGATGTATTAAGAAAATTAACGACGATCATCTAACTTTGGCTTTAACAGCCAGGAACTTAGCAGATTTATTTACCGCGTTAATATTAAAATAAATACACAAAAACTTGTAGAAACCTAAGGCATAAAATTCAACTCAAGCCTATCATTTAAGGAGCGGCTAAATCTAGTGCAACTGTTAACAATGTTTTCAATCCTATAGCACGCGCAGTACGATGTATCAGAATTACCCATGTCTTTACGTCCCAATGAATTGCCTTCAGCGGCTCTCGTGGCACAGTGGTTAGATGCTGCGCTTGTGATACAGTGGCCCCGGTTGGATTCCAGTGGCAAGACATGCGTTTTTTATTTTTTTAAAGGTTATGTGTAAAACGTACTTTTTTCATTTTGAGCATGCCTTAGGTTAGTTTTGGTTGCGCCCCCGTAACGAACGAAGCGAGCGGAGGGTCATTGCCAGCGAGAAATTGACAAAGCAATTTGGCAACATTATTAACATTTACACTAGAGTTAGCCGCTCCTTAACACATAGACTCCATGTCAATAATTATGAACGTACTGGCGACCTCACTGAGGATCAGACAAAAAAACCATATATACGGGTATAAGAACTTGCCGACGAAGCAAATGAAAGAGCAGGCAGGAAAATATGTCTTTTAAATCGATTCAACTCGGCCCCCTTGAATGGTATATTAAAAGAGCTTAAAAAGAGACAAATAGCCCCTACGTTGGAAACAATGGAAAAATGTGCTTCAGGGGTCTGTCTTCGGATCAATGTTGTGTAACATTTACTATGATGATAGTCTAAGAATATCAGGAGCTCGTATTGTAATACTTTCTGGCTATGCGGATGTTCTTGCAATGGTAGTGAAGGAAAAGGACGCAAGGAGCTTATATAATAGGGCGAATAAAGCCATGGCAGATGTGATAGAATAATTGAGATTACACATCTACAATTTTAGTAGTGCAGTCCTTCGGCCTATTTGTCATTGAGACATACAACAAATGGATGGTTATTAATAAGAACCAAGTTGGAGGAGGTACTCTGCAGGTGCAGAGCCAGCAGATCGAGCATGTTCAGTCATACAAGCATCTTGGATCTGGCATCTCGCTGTTTGACAGCGAGAACTAAGAACTAGGATAATATGCAGGAGGTTGGTGCCCGAATTGAAAAAGCCAGAGCATCATTTGCAAAAATGAAGTCCGAGTTGTGTTGCCGAAGTCTGTCGCTCTCAATTCGCGCTCGAGTACTACGTTGCTACGTCTTCAGTATTCTCTATTATGGAATTGAGGCGTGGACTCTGACAGATGGAAGCTTTCGAAATTTGGACGTATCGACGGCTGTTGAAAATATCATGGATGGACAGAGTGCGCAAGCGCAATGTAGATGTACTTGCAAGAATGTCAAAGGATCTGGAAGTCATGCTCACACTTAAGGAACGAAAGTTGGAGTACTTTGGACACATTCTCAGAAACGAAAAATACGGACTTCTCAAATTAATAATAGATGGAAAAATCGGGGGCAAAAGAGGACCCGGTCGTCGAAGAATATCTTGGCTGAAGAATTTGGGACAATGGTATGGTGACAATACGACAGGTCTCTTTGGAAAAGCTTTCGACAAAGTACAGATAGCGCTGATGATTGACAACGTTCGCACTTAAACTATTGTCACTCTCTCCATATCATAGAGCATTATCCAGATCAGACTGCACAGCTTTGACAGTGGCTTCTCGGTGAAGCTTGTTTCCTCTGGTTTGGTTAAATGAACAGATGGAAATTCACACGCGATAAGCCTTGGCACTGGCACAATACGTTAGCAGCCATTTCCTCCTCTTCCTGGCGGAATCTACATTCACTGTTTTCTTCCTCTCCCATTAGGCTTAAATGCCTTTCTAGATGACTTTAGACGGCCTTCCGTTCACGGCTTAGCAGCTCTGCAGCGATGGGTTTTTCAGAAACTCCTTGGCTTGTCTTTGTCCCGAGATGTGTATCTATCATTTCCGGAATTATCTTTCTGCCCACTTCTTAATGGATGTTTTTTGGCTATAGACTTGGCCACCCCACAAAAAGGTTCTGGTTCAATCATTCTCCTTTACGCGCCTTCTCGAGCTATTACGTCAGCAGCGGTTTCATTGACTTGATGACTTTGTGTAGAAATTGAGAGACAACTGTACAACAGAAAAGGTAGCACTGAAAAAGGACAAAGATAGTTGGTTAAAAGCTGCTAAAGCCATAAAAGCTGAAAACGATAAAAAAATTTATTCAAATTTTCGTAAACGAACGCATGCTTTTGAAGGTCACGATAAGAAAATTGATGTCTATGCATGCAGGATGTTGAAAAAATTTTAAGAATTTTGTGAAATTTAACTCACTATATCGAGAATGAAAAGCAATTTCACATGTTATGAGCGAATACATTAAATATGTATTGGAGGAAATTTTTATTAAGCAAAATCTGAAACAGGTGAATAAAATAAATTAATAATTCAGATTATCGTTGAAGAACTCATATTACTGTGATTAGTCCTGGTAGAATGGCAGAAACATCGATCTTTCCACGGCAATCTGCGATTAGACATGGGCGTATAATCTGCCCTCGCCCATCCCGGCGTAGTTTCTCTTGACTAAATTGAATTATATTCTTGAAGTCTCTTTCCATATTGTGTAACACACAGAATAGTGAATGTTATTTATGTTCGTCCTATTTCGTCATTTAAAAGTATTTATTATGAGTAAAATTTTTGCATGGATAGTTAAACGTATTTTTAAAACTATTATTCAACCTCCTAATAGGGCAGGACTAAACAAATTCTAAAACTATTGCGCAAGAAAACCGAAGCTTTTAATTAATCAGATAATTGAGGTCATTTTTTTAACTTTATCAAAGGGCCCCAAATTACAATTGTATTTTTGTTTGGCTTCGGAGATACACTAATGGGGGTACAAGCACCTTCGATGGCTTGATAAATTTCCTAAAGGATTCAGGTGCTTTCGGACGGTTTCAGTTACTTTCTAAAATGTTGAAATACTTCTTAAGAGCTTCGGGCTTTTGAGCAGGAACATTAACTACCGTAAGCGTTATCGCGATTGTTGAATCCTAGAATTCTGGAACGACCAAACTAACCCATATTGGATAGCAGGCGATTATCTAACTACCTTAAGCGTTAACGCGATTGTTGAATCTTAGAAGTCTGGAACGACCAAACTAACCCATATTGGATATCCAATATCGACATCTCCGATATATCAAATTATATTTGAAACAGTGCCGGCTCACTTGGGTAAAGACAAAGGCGTATAGCCCTTACTTCATTTCAAATTCCATTTAAATTTTATAGATTATTTTCTCAAATATTATTTAAATATTAATCCGTACTAGATTAATTATAGTCACTT